>WWET01000047.1:1278611-1300509 GCA_011038615.1 Limnodynastes dumerilii
ACCAACAACATACCTTCTCTGATTTGCATAAGCAATATTTCCATACAAATAGGGAAGCAATTGCAGACTTATATGATTCTCAAGTGATCTCACATAGTATTTGAGTCTCAGTCATCAGACTCTTTATAAACTTAGACCTGCCCTGTCACTGGTACAAATAATACAGCTGAAACTGTGACTTGAGCTTATTGTGGAAACACCCCCTTACTGTGTAGGTTAGTTGGACTAGGTTAGTCCACCCTTTCACTCCTTTGCAGTATCCCTTGTATTGCAAGCAGTTGCAAATGTGTGTTGCACTGTAGTTTGTATAGCTGCTGTAGTATACACTTCTTTTTCTGAGTATGCAGTATAAGGGTATGTTTTAATCTGCATCAGGACAATAGACAGAAAATAATGAACTCAGGGCATACTCACTTACTAATACGTTATATGGAAGATGTTGTGTTTGTACATTTCCTCCTGTTTGTGTGCAGAATCTTTATTTTTATTTTTTTGCCGTTATAGAGATTTTTCATCTTTCTTCACATTTACACTTATAATTTTATATACAATCATTTGTTCTTCTAGTATAAATATTTCCTTATATAATTTATACCAGCCTTGTAGGTGTGGACAGCCACCAGCAGCTCTGCCAGCTCCCAGCCTTAAGGTACATACTCACTATACAATTATCTGGCAGAGCATTCCAACAGCCAGATCTTTCAGATAATCTCCTAGATAATTGTATAGCGTGTATGCACCTTTACAGTTATCTCTGTAAAATGTTTTCTACTAATAGGGCCAACAAATATCTAACTACTAAAACTAGATATCAGAGTCATGTTTAGAATGGCCACTGTATATGACAGCAATCAGAGCAATCTGTGTTTATTTTGAAAAGCTGTTTAAATGTCCCTTATATATTAATTTCTTTTAATTATAATACATTATATAGAGACTTTATTAAGTCTTTTTTTAAGGGACACGCATGAAGCATCACTAATTAGAAAGCTGAACTATGTCAAACATTTATTTATTGATTTTTTTTTAAACTAGAGATACATTTAATCAGTTAATAAGCTTTTACAGTACATCAATAGAACAATTTTGCTTTGTGTTCTTGAATCGGCTTTGTTTTTTCTAATTGCTCAGCCTCTAGGCTAAATAATATGACCGTGCAATAATCGTAGTAATTCTGCCCTCTTAAAACTGAATAGTAATTTTAAAGAACTTGTCTCGATCTACACTATTAATGGGAGGCATTATGATTGAAATACACATACTTTAATGCACTTTGCTTTACAGATAGGTAGTCTGCAACATTTCCTTTTATGATGGGTGTCAAATGTAATGCAGATGGCAGAAAGTTGACAGTTATCCTGTATAAAGTATGTAAAGTAGATAAAGTGGATAGGACAGAGCAGAGGAAGACTGTATGGAGAGACAGAACAGGATAACAGACCGATGTGAGAAGGGAATGTAAAGGACAGAGCAGGTTAACAGACCGAGGAAAGCAGGAGAGTGGACAAGATAAGATTTTTTTTTATACATTATGTTTATTTTATTTGTGTTGGCAATATGAAGTGGTAGAAGCTGAACATATAGCTGTCAGCATGGTTCACCTCTTGACATATTACTTTTCCATTTTAAAAACCACTGATCAATGAAACAGCCAGTCTTATAGTCTCGTAGATGGGTGGAGCCATCCTCACTGTACAATTTATATTCTTCCCCCTGCCCACCTTAGTGGGCGAGGGGAAAGCATAGCCCCTTTGATCTTAAGAGCTATTGTACAGAACGAAGTTCCATACGATGGTTGTTATGTTAGTTAAAACTAATGTAACACCTGGATGGCGCATGCACCTCCCAGTTCATTAAGCCCATTTATGCACCTTGTATGTGTAAGTTTGCAATCGTTACTAGATGTGGATATGGTCCTTTGAGAGTAAAAGCATAAAATTGTGGGTTTGTACAAACCATGTTGCGATATGAGGGGCACAAAGTTATTACAATATTTTGCATGCAGGGATAATGCTTTGCATAAAGAACTCAAATACCGCATAACTTTATTTTTCATTTGTAATTTAGATTTGAGCTAGGAAACATCCCTTCACTTTTTCTGTTTTTGATGTTTATATTTGTATCATTCTGCTGTTCGTCTTGGTTTTGCTGTGGTGTACATTTGGATCTGTTTTTGCTGTTTTATTTAAACTTCTGTCAAACCCTTTAATATTTGCTTAACAGATAGAGTAAAGTTCTAAAGTTATAAGATTTTTTTATGTCTTTTTGTTGATGTTGCATTTATATGTATCAGAGGAAACCATTGTGTTTAGTTTTGGGGTTTCATGAGCCTCACAATGATCTTCTTTATTATTCATTTCAGAAAAACACAACATATTTATAAATTTATTAATTTCTTTTCTCAAGTGTTAAGTCCCAAAGTAATAGTTTCATATCATGCTCTGCTAACATAATCACTCGGTCCCGGTTTGGTTTAACCTTTTACCACGATTTGCTAAAGTGGAAGTGTTGCCCATAACAACCAATCATATTATAGCTCTCACTTTCCTATTACATACTAAAAATGTCAGATATCATCTAATTGGTTGTTATGGGTAACATCTCCATTTTTCCTTTTGAGAAATTTTGTAAATCTAGCCCTTAAACTTTTCTAATCCTTGAATAGAATTTATTGCTATTATTTGATTTTGTAATATTTTTTAAATCAGTGTTGGTAGTTTATCTACAAACTTTATTCCTTGTTTTTTATTCATAATTAAAGTTTTGACTGAACTTAAACAACTCTGCAAGACGAATGGATAAATATTCTCCCATATTCTTTGTCGGAGTAGTCTGTCTGTCAGCTGGTGGGCTGGAGACTAAATCAACCTGCAACTGCATAAGCCAATCTTACCCAAATATACGATCGATCGGGTGCTGAAATTGTAGACCACACAGTGAGTGTCTGGTGTCCAAACTGATCCGAATTTTATTGAAACAGCTTCTCATATTTATACACAGAAATACTAATTAGACTGAAAAAAACTTTGCAGATCAGGATATTTCTCGAGGTCTTGTTTTGACTTAAAATTTAAGGTCAGAACATCTCCTTCTCCTTATCACGCTATGGTATATGAGATGTTGATATGTGCTTTGCTAATTCTCAGATTCTAACGTCCTTGCAGCAAGTCCGGAGTTGTCAGATAAGACATTCCTGGGGCCGGAGTTGTCGGTTAAGACATTCCTGGGTGTCTGGCTTCTTGTTCATGTCAGGGAAACAAAATATGTAAGAATCAGTTCTCTGCAGAACTATTGCACAAGCATTATGAGCAGTATAATATAAATGTTTAAAGCAAGATATTTCTATATAATCATTTGAGGTTCCTACTAGACCCCGTCAAGATAGATGCTAACACACAAATGGTTGTAACTGCAGGTGGAGGTGCAAACTTTTAAAACAGGGAATTGATATTATTTTATACTTTACTTTTATTTTTATTTTCAGGGTGTAATGTGACCAAAGTTAAGGAATTTCTTAAGATGATTATGATTTTTTATGGCCACAAGAATCTTAACTGAATTAGCTGGGATATGAATTTGGAATGAATTTTTTTTTATCCCAAAACATTTGCTTATATCTTTGAAGCAAACATTTAATTTACAAATGAGGCACTGATTTATTGATTGATAATATGAAAACATGACATGGACTTATTTTTTATAGGGATTAGATATGCAGCCAAAAGAGTGACAGTGTTCTCTGTCCCATCACTGGATAAAGGTGTGCATTCCAGTAATACTTACAGTATATAATGCTGTGACTTCAGTCACACATATATGGCTTTCAAAATATTTATGCAGGTAATTTTACTTTGCTCACAGATAATTATTTACAAGTAGAACAAAAGGCCTAAGTTCTTGCTTTAACAAGATGGCTACTTATCAAACATTAATTACATAATATTGTATTATAGTCCACTTTCCTTTGCTTAGCCCTAGGCTAAAGTATTCCAGCCTTGTAATAACAAAATACTGTGCTAATTAGGTAAGGCATGTTTACAATATGACTAAAAAACAAACAAACAAAAACTAACAAAAAATAAACAGTTAATAGTTTACAGCTGAGACAGTAATATCCAACATCAGAATCAGAACACCATTACTAGAACGTAGATAAAACCTTTTTGATAGGAGTATAAGAAACACAACTTTGTTTTGTTAATAAACATTTAAAAAGAAAGAAAAATCTAGTAGAGGTACATAATACATTCCCAAGGATAGACGTATTAACTATCTGACAAAGGGCTACTATGTGACACACAATATAATTCAGAATTATGATATTTGAACATATTGAATATATGAAATAGGTTGTACTGGTATCTTTTTTCAACCTCATCAACTATGTAACTATGTAACTCCTATATAGGTTTCTCAAAAATGATAGGGCCCTTCCTCCCTTTACATCTGTCATGATAACAGTACTTTTCACTGCACCTTATGTCTTTTGTTTCCTTTGTTGATCACATGACCTTCTAGTTCTTAGCACTTCCTGGAATTCACTCTCTGCTGCAGGCAAACAACATTTGTACTTGGATCAAAAACTGGTTGGAGAATAGGGAACAGAGAGTTGTGATGAATGAAACTTTTTCTAATTGGTCAAAAGTTTTAAGCGCTGTACCTCAAGGTTCTGTGCTATGACCACTCCTTTTTAATATATTTTTTAATTACCTTGGTAATGGTTTAGAGGGCAAGGTTTCCATTTTTGCAGATAACTAAACTCAGTAAGGTAATAGAATTTGAGCAAGATGTAGTGTCTTTGCAGAGGGACTTGAGTAAACTGGAGGATTGGGCGGCCAAATGGAAGATGAGGTTTCACATAGATAAATGTAAGATTATGCATTTAGAGTTCAAAAACAAGAATTTAATCTATAAATTAAATGAGGTAAATTTAGGAGAATCTTTAATGGAGAAGGATTTGGGAGTGCTTGTGGACAATAGACTTAGCAATAGTGCTCAAAGTCAAGCAGCAGATGCAAGGGCCAATAAAGTATTAGCATGGATAAAAAGGGGTATAGATGCAAGGGAAAACTGTGTAATTTTGCCACTATATAAATCATTGGATCATCGCAGTTCAGTTCTGGGCACCAATCCATAAAAAAGACATATTGGAACTAGAAAGGGTTCAGGGAAGGGCAACAAAATTGTTAAAGGGTATGGAGTCATTGAGCTATGAGGAAAGGCTAGCCAGTTTAGACATGTTTACTTTAGAAAAGAGGCGTCTAAGAGAAGATATGTTTGCTATATACAAATACATCATGGGTCAATATAGAGAAATTTTAAAGGAACTTTTTACCCCAAGGACTGTACACAGGACACGGGGGGGCACCCACTAAGGTTAGAGTAAAAGAAGTTTCACAACCAGCAAAGGAAAGGGTTCTTTACAGTAAGGGCAGTCAGGATGTGGAATTCACTGCCAGAAAAGGTTGTGATGGCAGATTCACTTGATATGTTTAAGAAAGGATTATATACATTTTTAGCAGAAAAGGACATCCAGGGTTACCAGGACCAATAATTTAAATGAAGGACAGTAGTGGAGCCAGGGAGAAATATGACGGCCATCTTGGGTAAGCAGGGATTATTATTTATTGATTTATTTCTGATTGCAACAGTTTGGAGGTTGCTTCATATAGCTTAAGATCAAATATAAAGATAGGGATCGCAGAAGATCCAAAATAGGTTGGACTGGTATCTTTTTTCAACCTCATCAACTATGTAACTATGTAACTCCTATATAGGGTTCTCAAAAATGATAGGGCCCTTCCTCCCTTTACATCTGTCATGATAACAGTACTTTTCACTGCACCTTATGTCTTTTGTTTCCTTTGTTGATCACATGACCTTCTAGTTCTTAGCACTTCCTGGAATTCACTCTCTGCTGCAGGCATTAGTTCACAGGTGTAACTCATTCCCTTGCTGGAACTCACTGACTAGCGGCTCTATTTAAACAATTCTCTGACATCTCTTCACCATAAGAGCAACAGGTATCCTTGCCTGCTGATATTGCATCCTTTAGTTTTCTCGTGTGTTCTGGCTCCCTGATTTCAGGTCCTGTCTTCAGTCTTTCAGTCCTGCTATCCAGTTCCAGTTATCCATTCCCCAGTTCTTGTAATCCATTGTGCCTGGTTTCTGGCTGTGTCTCCGATGTCTGCACTTCCAGTGTTCTCTGCTCACAGCAGTATCCAGTCTCTGTTGCCTCTCTTGTGCTACCTCCTGCAACCCTTGGATTCTGCCCATGGTCTTGACATCTGTGTGCTTTTCCAGAAGGTAGCGACTTGCCACTTGCCTGCAGCCAAGACTATGCTCACCATCGGGGGCTCTGGTGAACCAAGCTTGCGGTTAGACTCCGCGCTCCAGGTTTTGCATGGTTCGTTTATAGACTGGCGCTGATCCGCTGCATGACAACACCTGACTAGACTTAGCAGCCTCCAAGACTATCTTCTTTTGTACAAACAGTCTCTCTGCTATCTCCATGTGAACATCAAAACTAATATGTCCACGACATAGCTTTTCAATTTCCATTCACCAAATGCCAAATCTCTCCTCATGTTTACCTGAGCATACATAATGACACAATTTCTTCAATTACTTTGCCCTATATTTTATTCCCCAAATGTGATCCTTTTCCCAGTTCTGACACTTTCAGCTTTGTAATATTATCACAAAAAGCAATTGTATTGCTTGTAATTGTTACCCATCTGTATTTGCTTTTAATAATTTCCTCTTTTGAATCTCAAACTCTGTTACATCAATCTGCAAATCCTTACACTTGCTCTCCATGAACCAGATACAGATTTTAAAATGAATAAGAAAAGAGATGAAAGGTTACACAAGGGCAAAGCAATGTTGAAATGTAGGTGAGGCAAATTTCATCTGTTGCAAACTGTATTAAAGTTAGAGGTGCTGTTTCTCAGCCCAAGGGATTTATTAAAGTTGTGTTTGTTAAAATCTTTGGAGTTTGGTTGTATTTGCTGGCCAATTTGAACTCACCGTATTTACTATAGTAAACTCACCCAAATCTCACCAGAGATGTAGTTTTTTCAAAATCGCTGTAGGTTACACCAGCATGGCAATTTTATGAAGTCAGAACATATAAATCGCTGGAAGGGGTGAGCTTTAAAATGGCTAGTAAATAGCCCAAAAATCACCAGAGAAATAGAAGTGGTTGTGAGGTGCGAGTTTGTTAAAATCACTGGCAATTGGCAATAATTTTATTTTACAAAAACACAAGTGTAACATATAACAACACTACAAAGTGTTAAAAGGTACTTACAATCAATTCAAGCAGAATATATTTAACTAAATCCACACAAAACTGCTCCCAAATGTTTGCAAGCAAAGTTGTCTCCATGACAAGTTCAGCTAACCTCCTCCAAATGCAAGCACTCACAATAAGCAGGTGACCTGCATTTATATAATGTCTATTATGAGAACTCTCAGGATTTTAAAACAAAACATGATTAAAGCCTCAAAACACATTTTTAATACAAATTGCAGCAAAGTACAGCAATTTTAACACAAACTCACCGTGATTTAAATCACCAGTCATTGCCATAGTTTAAAAATTGATACTTAAACTAACGCCTTAGTTGCGGCAACAGGTAGGTTTTCTGATACTAGGTTCAGCTAAAATGGCCTGCTAAAGTTTAGATTTCATCAGTCTTTGACCACTTTCTAGGCATCCAGTACCAGATGCAATGGAGCACCTAAGCTTTGTTTTGTAATGTAACAATTGCATTCAAAATTCATAATCGGCCATATTCAGACTTCTGTGCTGCGATCGGAGTGCAAATATACGCACAGTTACACCCACCAAAACCCCAGTCACTCCCCTTGTTAATCCGTCCTCTTGGAGACTTCCACCTCCATAGACTAACCCTAACTCTCCGCTTTTAAGAGTGTATGAGTCCTCTGTCCGTGTGTATCTTTGTAATCGCGCCCACTTCCCTTAATTTAAATGCGCCCCGCCCATTCATATGTAAATTTCTCTGTGCGTATATTTACGTGGGAGTTCCGTAGGAATTTCCTACGTCCGATTCCCAAGTCCATCCGCTAGACACTTCCACGCGTAAAGTCTACGTTGACTGTGTATAAAAAGTTACTACGCATGCGCAGTTTGAACATACTTAAAAATACGCATGGAAGTCACCGATAATGCAGTTCTCTGAATACGGCCCAATAAGCAGAAGAAAGAGCCAACATTGGTAACCATCTGTTATTCACATATTTGAATTATATATTGGGAAAAAAACAAATCCCTCTCCTAAGTAGATTTTGGAGGCTATTTTTCTTTCCTCACACAAGTCATTGCTCTCAACACAATCGATGCAATAAACTTAACTTAAGGGCACCCTAATACAATAAAGACTTAATTAGAAGAGATGGACAGAATGACTAATGATGTGACAAAAGCAGTACAATAGAGTTTTATTTGATCTAGTCAGTACATTGTATTGAAGAAAAAAATTAACTAGATAAGATAAAGCATTGCTTATGTTCTTAGATAACTAAGGGTACTAATTAAATTACAGGGGAATGTGTTTTGTGCTAGACAGTGTGATGAAGGAAAATAGTTGTGGGGTACAAAATAATGTATTACCCTACATGGATACAAACCAAAATATTTCAACAAAGAATAATACTTTTCATCTATAAAGGAATGTATAACGGATTTATTTAATGAAATCTCTGTTTGCATGTTTACATATTCACTGAACTACCAATATGGAGTGCCCACATATGGGGGACCTGATTCACACTTAAGAATCTGCAGCTTTTTAGCCACGTATATTTAAGAAGGGATATACTGCGCATGCATATTAACCTAATATACGTAATTTACGTAGGACTTAAGAACGCAATGGCTCTAAATCACTATTACAAACCTATTTCTTCTAGGTTCTTAGGGCCGGATTCAGAGCTCCGGCCGCAATGCAATTGAGGCCGGAGTTCTGCGAAAAGTGCTACTGTGCATGCGGAGTAATTTTGGAACGTAATCTACGTTACTTCTTGCAACGTAGATTGCGTACACGCATGCGCAGTAGCACTTTTCGCAGAACTCCGGCCTCAATTGCATTGCGCCTGGAGCTCTGAATCCGGCCCTTAGTGGCTTAAGCAGGAAAGGGTGTGTCGGGAAAACTTAAGAACGAAGATAAAAAGATTGGGTGTAGGGAGACATTTAAATGAGGAAATCTGGTCGTGGTTAGGCATAAACATTCTTAATTATCCAGCCTACACACACAACTAAGAACCTAAAGATAAGGTTGCTCTATGGCATTCATTAGTTGGTGTTCTAAAACTCACCTGCGCTCTGACCTCTACAATACACTAAAAAAGATATGAAACATTCCACATATATCTCTAATAACTTATAATGCAACTGTAAAAAGTATGATACAACAGATTCCAGATTTTAAAACAAACAAGTCTTAAGATCATAGGTGACAGTTGTAATGGGTGATAAAATGAGCAATAAATGAGGAAAATATAGGGCGAGTGTTAAAATAAGTAAAATGATCAATAAAATAAGCAGTAAATAAAAATAAGCAATAAGGAAGTGCAGGCAGCTAAAGTAGTATACAAAGTAATGGGTGGATCTTCCTTGTATAACTCTGAAAAACAAAAAGGAAAAACAGCATAGTGTAATACGTTTCACCAAATATTTATTACACAAAACAGAGCACTCACCTCCATCAAAAGTTCAGATAACGATGATAAAGTGAAATCCCTGCAGAGATGGTCCGGACATATACTCCCAGGCGAAGCAATCGTAGCGGGATTCAGTTAGTAGTGAGGTCTCTGGTGTTGGCTGGTGAGTGGCTCCTTACGCGTTTCAAACCCTCCGGGGTTCTTTTTCAAAGTGCCCATCAGGCAACAAAAGTAGAAGCAATTTTACACTAGGAACAAACCATATTTAACCGCAAGTGGAGACAAATAGCAAATTTAAAACTTGCAAAAGGTATGAGTGGAGTATTGATGTTTTGTAGGTCATAAATTAGAGTTTAAAAATAAGGTTGTTTTTGTATTTATGTGGTAAAAGATCAGTCACCCAGTAGTTCCCTGCATGCTTAAAAAAAATATAACAAAAATAAATATTAATAATAATAATAATAATAATATGTGCCTTATTCAAATTGCAGCATTGTTTGTTCATGTCTAGAAATTAACATTTTTGTGCAGTTATTCTTAAATTTGGATCAGGTTTGTGTATAAAGCTATAAAAAAATTGGTAATAGTCTATTGTTAAAATGTTTGAATTTAATAAAAATGTATTAGTATATTCGTTAGTATATTATATGATATGACACAGCTGTAAAGAAATATGTTACATTTTATTACAATAAATAGATAGGTAATTATTTTTTTTTATATCAACATGTCTGTTTAAAATGGTTATAAAACCTGTAACATTCAAAGCATTAATGCTGGAAACGCATTAAAGATACTTTGCTTTTTATAATAGTACAAATAAAGAACTGAGTGAAAATTGTGTTAACTGTTACAAGAATCCATAAAATGCATCAGATTTATATAGAGATTTAAATGGCTTTGCTTTTCATTCTATTATACAATAGGCTTATCATAAAAGGGTCATTTGTAGCTTCTAAACTCAAAGATAACGTTATTTGAATTAGTTGTCGTTCTCGCGTAAGCATTACTGAAAGCAAAGTAGAAATTTTATTTTAAGTAAAAGGTATTACTAAACAATATATTAAACACCTATAGACCTTTGCATGATTTTTAATACCCAATGACTCCGGCGATATTTAAAGATTGTAGCTCCCATATAATCTGATCGCATGTCAAAGAAATTGCTGTTTTTCATTATTAATAATTAACAATCTTAATGCTGTTTTCCCACTTCATATTACAAAATTCTTATAGTTCATTTTAAATTCCATATTTATGGTGTTTTTTTATAAGAAGAAAATGCTATTTTTTGCTGAATAAGAATTGAACTGATTAAACATTTTACTTAGTGTAAACTACATTTTGTTGTTTTAAACACTTTAATGACTAGATTTTAGAATAGGTTTAATTCAAAACTGCAAACATTGTACTTCTTTTATGTACATGTGATGATTATTAACATTTGATCCTTGTAGGAGTTAAATTCTGATGTCTGTGTTTCATGTAATCTACAATTGTATTGTTTTTGTTCTATTTGGATTTAAATATAGTTTATATCTTTCTACTCAGTGCATGTTTTCCAGGTCTTTATACAGAACAACTGATATAATAAGTATCACCTGTTAAAATGTAACAGTCAGTAATAAATGCACCTGAACTTCATCAGGGAGATTTGTAAAATCTACACGTTATAGGTCCCTGCGGACCGAGTTTGGAGAAAGCTAATTATATTATATGTAACTTTCACATGTATTAATAACTTTCAAGACACTGTTTTATCTTTTGTATAAAGAGTAAAACATAAAATAAAGTACAAAAAAGAAAGATATATTACTACCAATAGCAAGCCACACTATACTAACCTAGACCCGGGTTCAGAGCTGCGCATTTGTCTTTTTTTCAGATGGATACGCAGCCAAAATATGCACTGCGCATGCCCAGATCAGGAGTGCGCACAGAAATATGGGCACAAAAGTACCCATCCGTCTGTGATCACATCCGACCGGCCTGCGCCTGTGGAAAATATATTTAAATGAGAAATGGGGCGTTTTTCTCATTTAAATATACGACCACTGCAGTCCGATGGCTGCTTAACAAGCACTACGCATATACCATCCCTGGGATGGTGTTAGTGTAGGCGCAGCTCACATGCTCATACATGGGCATGCTGGCGCAAGTAGAACTACAATTGCCAGCATGCCCATGTATGACCAGGCATGCTGGTGCTATGCAGTGCCGATGGCGCCAAATAGCGTTACATGCCCATTCATAAAAATAAAAAAAACACACTGTGCCCACTAAAAAATATAAATAATAAAAAAAATGGCCAATATTCCTTTTATCTTTTTTTAAAAAAAAAATACTGTGCCCACATAATAAAATGAATGAAAAAGCCCACATGTGCTCCACAAAAATCAAAATTAAAAAAGAAATGCCCAATATCAATGTTCTCATCCTCCAAAAAATGCTTGTAGTGTCCTCATATAAATTTTACAAAAATGCCCAAAAGTTGGCCACAAAATAAATGAAAAATACTTACCTGCTCTTATGGGGGTCCAGTCTTGTAAGCTATTAATCCAGGGGGAATTATTGAGAGAATGAGAATTCTGACACTGCCCAAAGGGTATAAATATACCCCAATGACAGTACAACTGTCATTAGCGTTTCTTAGCGTTATTTTATTTTTAGGAAGGGGTCAGGGATATTGGCCATATTTTATTTCTTTATATTTTTTGTGGGCATATGTGGACGTTTTAAATGTATTTTTTAAGAGGGCATAGTATGTTTGTTTTATATAAAGAATGGGCATGTAACGCTATTTGGCGCCGCAGGCACTGGATAGCAGGGCATGCTGGTGATTGTAGTTCTACTTGCGATGCCATGTGGTCGGAGCAATTAAGGCTCCAACTGCTTCTTTGTTTTTTAACTCAGCCAGCTTTTTCTACAGCCAATTCAGAGGTGCGTGTTTCTTAGAAACGCACTTCTGAATAGCACGTTTTAGTGCCTTGCGCATCCGCTTAAACTCTGAATCCGGGCCTCAATGTGTATATGCATATGCATATGAAGTTGAAATTTATCATTAGCTTTCAATTACTGTTACTAACCCAATTTACTCCAGAGTGAAAATGACAGTTATTACTAATGAAAACATGAATTCAGACAGATTAAACTATATCCAAATGACCCTTGATTTAAACCAGGTGATCACAATTTGAATTACTCCACAGCAATGTAAAACATGGCTCAGATGTTTTCTTTCTTGCACACATTTTTAATCCTAATTCATTAGGAGTACATAAATTCTGTTAGTAATCTCTTCCCCTTTTAAAACCTCCCCTTATCGTCTCAGTCTCATTTTCCAGAATTATATAGTTCTTGTTATATATATTTTTTGGCAGAAGCAATATAACCACTTGCATAGTTAGTGTTACTTGGTTTTTGTACTGTACATTGCAAAAAACATGACAGTGGTTAATGCATTAATTAATATAACTAAATGCATTCTGTATTTGCTAAGACCTTACACAGCTTATTAAAGGCTTAGATGCAACTGTGATTCCTTATTCAAGTATGTAAAGTTGCATATGGACATAATAAAGCCTAGAACAATGCAGCCATGTTCCAGATAGGTTCCCTATGCCCAGCGATCTTAATTCAAGTGCAAGGTACTTGCAGCGATTAGTTGACAAAAAAAAGTGTAGTATATAGTTATGGACTAGATTAGTGTCAAAATAAATTTCAGTAAAAAGGTTTTCTTTGTTTCTTTTTTCTAAAAACCAACACGCAGCACAGTACCTTTCCCATACTTTGAGCATAAGTTTTAGGAGTACCAGTTATCAGCAGAAACCCTGTGGCTGGTTTGGGTTCAGTTTTGTGAACATGCTCTTAATGTACATTGATTCTATTTCCCACTTCAAACCCACAAAAAGCCCCTCTGAACACAAATAGTTGCATCATAGCCTTGCTCACCATAATTAGTGTGCATTCCTTCTTCCCATGCGATAGAATGCAGAGATGTACTACCTTCTTAGTCAGCAACAGGTCCAGTGTGTTGCTTCAATGTGTTCTTTTTCTGAATGAGGAGTAACTGCTCTGTTGTAACATGAGTAGTGCAAATTATTTTATTATCTTATATATAAAATTCATTGGTCCATCTGTCTGCCCAGTTATGCATTAAGACACCCCTGTACTAATTGGAATAAAACTACCGCAAGGTGTTCCAGTTGGACCTCCCGTTGGTGTACACTGGGCAAAATTTCACAGAGGGGTGGAATTAAATTTGTCTGGGATGCCCCATAGAGTGGGGTTTTTTTTTTAGATGTTAAAAAAGACCATCACCTGAATATAACATTGACAACATTTTTTAGCATACCTCCCAACTGTCCCAATTTGCAGGAGGCTGGAAAAGAGGGTGTGATTTTAACAAATGTGGTTGGTTGTGGGTGCAGTCTGGGTAGAATTAGAGTAGAGACTATTTTATCCCAATTTCAGGATTTTAAAGGCAAACTGGGGATTTAGGATACTGCTGACACCCCAAAAACAAAAAAAACACATTGGGCAGCCAGCTCATGGGAGTGTTGTAAGCTGCTAATTAATTTACTGTTAACAGTTACATCCAACTCCTTGATAATTTAATATCTAGAAGATTAAAACCCGGGCAACAATGGGTACTTCAGCTAGTTTTAAATACAGGGGAAATGCTGACTAGTTTTGTTTGCACACAAATATAGAACTGCTTTAGATTTAAAAAAAAAAAAAAAATCTCTCAAGGTGCTCTGTTTTTTCAGTTTCTCCAAATTGTGGATTAGCCCTAGATCATCTTGATTTAACAAATGCCAAAGCATCAATGATATGTTTGTGTCAGGTTAGAAAGAAATATAATTATCACTGAAAATGGAATAATCTGATAAAAGAGCTCTAAATCAGCATGTACTGTATCCAAGCAAATAAAGGGTACAACCATTTACATCAACTGGATTTGGATGAGGGATGGAGAAGGGGAAGGGCTAAAACTTTATAAATATCTTATTTTGTCAAAAAATACACAAATGCTAAGATTATAAAAAAAAAACAGGGAATTTATTAAAATATCTAAATATTTATTGTGCTACTCGTGTCAGTCTCTTCATCGGCTTCTAACGTTAGCCTTTAATAATTTGAAATTACAGTGTACAGTTTTTTGTTGTTTTTTTTGTATTGTCAGTTGCTTTATAAAGAATGTTAGAAATGTTCAAAAATGTTGCAAGCAGCAACAACACAATTGTATCTGGAATAGTAATAAGTTATTACTGCCAATCACTGTTTGCAGCAACTGCATCATGGGGAACTTGAAATAATTTGCAGTCCTGTCATGCTGATAATGAGGATGATAAGAGATAAGTAAGAAACTAGAATAACTCTAATATATATAACAACCTCATATTGATAAGTACTTAATACAACAACATGTAATACAAAAAAAAAAGTAGTACTTTGTGTTAATAAGTATGCTATATCTTAGGTTTTATATCTAAGGTCTTAAAGACCGCATATACGCAATCTACATAAAAAACAATACGTAGATTACGTAAAATAGTTACTAAGCATGCGTAGTAGCTATTATCAGTAGATTAAGGACGTATGTGCAATACGTCCAGGGTTGTGAATCCAGGCCAACAGTTTTTGTTCTGTGCAAGAATTTATAACCAAGGGTTAATGTGATTGCCCAAGGAATATTCAACCTCAAAGTGATATTGATAGCCTATAATTTGAAATATTTTTCTAGAAAGTTGGTCTCAAAGGTTGAGGGATCCTATTTAAGGGCATGAAAAAGGAGTAGTTTCCATTAGGAAGAATTCTGAAGGATTTGACTGCAAAATTGTGATTTGTATTCTTAGTATTTTTTTGTGGTTTGTTTTGTTGAATGTGTGGTTTGTTTTGTTTTGTGTTTGTTGCCTGTGTCTTTATTATGCATCCCTGTGTGTCTCTCTGTTAGTATTCGTCAGTATTTTCTTAGTATTTTGTGCATTTTGATCTTCCCTGGTGCTTAGGGCCTCTACTGTGAGTATGGGAAGAACTAGAGGAGTTTGTGGGTGCCTGCCCTCTAGGGGAAGCCACAATATTGTATTTGGAAGTGATTATGGTTCTTTCTTTATGTGATTGGTTGTGATCAAATCCATCATCATCAGACTTATACTGTCCAATGCTTGACTGACTTTTATGATCATTTACATAGAAAGTGATGGCAGATAAGTGTCACATGGCCCTTTCAGTGCGCCCATTTGTTTATTTATAACTATACTGATCCTAGGCTCTATTTTAGCATTAATTTAGTGTAAGATTTAGGATATCCTTATATTTATCCCAAGCAAATTCAGATTTCAAATTGATGCAAAACACCATTTTCACAGAAATGTCAGATCTTGTGGTTTTGGGTTTCCAATAAGGCCCATCCTTGTGATTTTACAGCCATTTCAAATTGGAGGGTTCAAGAGAACAGTTGTTGGCCCGGATTCAGAGTTTTAGCGGATGCTCAAGGCGTATCCGCTAAAACATGCTATTCAGAGGTGCAGAAGACGCACCTCTGAACTGGCCGTAGAAAAAGCCAAGTTGAAAAAAAAAACCAGTCGGAGCATTGGACCACAGGGCTTTGATTTTTTCTTTTACCTAGAAAAAAAGTTAACTCCTTCCCTCCTCCACCCCCGCCGCCACAACCTATTAAAATAAATAAATAACAGCCCGACAGGGCATGCTGTCGCAAGTTGAACTACAATCGCCAGCATGCCCTGCTATCCAGTGCCCGCCGCACTAAATAACGTTAAATGCCCATTAAGAAATAAAAAATACATTAAAAATGCCCATATGTGCCCCCACATAATATAATGAAATAAAATATGTCCAAGATCCCTGTCCCCTTCCTAAAAAAAATAAATATTGTGCCCACATAATACAATAAATAAACATGCTCACATGTGCTCCATAAAAATATAAATAATAAAAAAATGCCCATTATCAATGTCCCCGTATTCCACCAAATCCATGTAGTGTCCTCATATAAATTGTACCAAAATGCCCATAAGATGCCAGCCAAAAAATAAAAAAAAAACTTACCTGCTCTGATGGGGGTCCAGTCTTGTAAGCTTTTTACTCCTGGAAGGGGAAGGGGGGTGTTGGCCTTGGAAAAAAAAAACCCCTATAGAGATGACGCAAACTATGTCCTGCAGGACATCTCGGTGCTAATGACAGGTCTTGGGGTATACTTATACCCTCTGCCAGCATGGAAATTCACATTGTGATATTTCCAAATATCACAATGTAAATGTGTAAATCATTAATTCCCACGCTGGCAGAGGTAGGTATACCCTAATGACAGTAGACCTGTAGTTTGCGTCATCTCTATAGGGGTTTTTTTTTGCCAAGGCCACCCCCCGGATTAAAAGCTTAA
Source organism: Limnodynastes dumerilii (assembly GCA_011038615.1). Classification (NCBI taxonomy): domain Eukaryota; kingdom Metazoa; phylum Chordata; class Amphibia; order Anura; family Limnodynastidae; genus Limnodynastes; species Limnodynastes dumerilii. The sequence goes on from WWET01000047.1 coordinate 1,295,704, forward strand.
AAGACTGGACCCCCATCAGAGCAGGTAAGTATTTTTTTATTTTTTCAACTTTTGGCCATTGTTTTGTTATTTTATGTGGGCACTATAATTATTATTTGTGTAACGGGGCATGTATTTTTTAACTCTGTCTGACTTTTTTTTCAAGATGTTGGCATATTTGGGCATTTGAATGTACATTATTATGTGGGCACATAGCGATTGCATTTTTGGAACGGGGGCATGTATATGGCGCAGCGGGCACTGGATAGCAGGGCATGCTGCCGATTGTAGTTTTACTAGCGCCAGCATGCCTGGTCATACATGGGCATGCTGGCGCTTGTAGTTCTACTTGCGGCAGCACGTCCTATTGGGCCGTTATTTATTTATGTATTTTAATAGGTTGCAGTGGTGGCGGGGGAAGGGGTTAACTTTTTTTCAATGGTTAAAAATAAAAAAAGAACAGCCCTGTGATTGGAGTAATTAAGGCTCCGACTGTTTTTTTTTTTTTTTAACTAGGTCGGTTTTTGTACAGCCAATTTAGAGGTGCGTGTTTCTTAGAAACACGCATCTCTGAATAGTACATTTTAGCAGATGCGCAAAACTCTGGATCAGGGCCCATATGCGTATATTCAAGAACGGCTTTGTTTCCCAAACGAGAAATTAGATATATTTAGCAAAAAAAAATACTTCATGCTTTTCCCATCCACCGCATTGAATTACATATAGGTGGACGGCTGTGTCCTTACGACTCATGTGCGCACAATCCACGCAATTGATCAATTAGACGGAAGCATGGATGCACTTCCGAGAATGCATAGCCATATTACAAATGTGTGCGAGTCATGCTTGCACTTTTTAGGCTAAAATGCGCAACCTTGAATAGGCCGTAAATTAGTTTGCGCGATTCTGACTCGTGCACACACGTAACTCTGAATCAGCCCTCTAGGCACCTCCCAGTTATGTTTTTTTGCAGAGAATGCATGCTAATTATTTATCCAGATCTGAAAAATCTTATGTCATCACAAGCAGTCTAGCCTCATGGCTAGATCCCAGCACATGTAATCTCCACCGGCAACACCTTCATCATCATCCTCATTAGCAATCAGGGTAGTCTTGCATACCTTTTATTAGGGTGAGCTGATTCCCTTGAGGAATCCATGAGTTAAAAGACTACTGCTGCTGCTGATACCGAGGGTGAATCTTCATCACAGGGGACCTAGAAGAAGACCAATTGTTTTGAACTTTGCTAGAAGAACCAAGTATGACAGCTGCCATCCTGTTGCAAAATGCATTAATGAAGCCATGCTAGCAGTAAATTTGTGTTTAATATTCACCATTAATTATGGCAGTTTTAGATTAGTTGATGTCAAGGGTCCATGCTACCAGAACAGCAATTCTATTGTTCCAGCAATTCCTCAGCTGTACTGTGATCTTAAAAGGAAAGTAACTTGTTTTTTCTAAAAACGCCATTGTACCGAATATCCATGTGACTGGAGATATGGTCAAGCGGTACTGGTCAAACTAAAGATGACATGACATTGACAGCGCACTGGGTGAGTGTGTCTGCTGCTGCAGCGTTCTCACACCAGCTCATTCACAGCACATTATGTCTGTTGTTTCAGTAAGAAGCCTGGCGATGTTAATATTTGGGAGACACTCTCTATGGACCAGATTCACAACTAAGTTTTTTTGGACTTATGTACCTATTTTTATTGAAGAGCTAATGCGCATGCGTAGTAAATATTTTACGCTATCTATGTAGCTCATACGTAGTTGTGAATCCGGTCCTATATGAGTATATTGTCTATTTTTCCACCTTGTTATATTTATGCAGGGCTGTCACTAGACACACCTGTAAGCCATCCATGATGTACTGACAACGTGAGAACATGTGCTGCACTAGCTCGTAGCCAAAAAGGTGAGAAGACAGTCAAGCATCAAAGTATATGGTGGAAAATGGTTTAAAGCAAATTCATGGAGTGACTGCTTCATGGTACATGAAGGGGGAGATGAGAGCATGATGGGAGAGATGAGAGCATGATGGGGGAGATGAGAGCATGATGGGAGAGATGAGAGCATGACGGGGGAGATGAGAGCATGTTTAATGGAAGAGAAGATGTCATGCTTATTCAAATGATCAATCATTTTATACAGAGGTGCACAAGACTTTTTACTCACTTCCACTAACTTACTTTGCTTTAATTCAACTTTGTCCACTAGTCTTTTTCTTTTTTAATTAATAAAAAAATATTTTATAGGGTTGTATATTTTATTAAACTGCTACTCTGCTTGTCTGTCACTGCATTGCAGGCATATATAGGGCAAATGGCACCATGGGAAAATGGCCAAAATGTGCCCAACCCCCCAGAAAAGAATAAAACCCTGCTTAACTGATTCGGACCTCCGGTCTGTGTGAGTCTGAGAGCAGCTGCAGCGCAGCATGTTACCCCTCAGTGTTCAGCCAGACAGCGCCTGTCACATGACACACTGTGAGAGTGAACTACTCTTGCAGTGTGTCTAATAAGCCGGCGCTGTCAAAGAGAATGTAGGTGATTTTTCCTAGCTCAACTTTAAAATCGTTTTAATTAAAGTTCAGTTTAATATTTGTGTGAAATAAGTGTCAAAGCCAAAGTTAAAATCAGTCAATATCTATTTTTATACACACAGATCAATCTAAAGTTCCTTATGATATTAGGAGAACATTTATTCTGAGAATGCAATTGGTTGCATTAGTAACTCGCAAACCCCCACTAAAGCACACTCTGTTGTGAAAGCCTGTTTCCTGCTATGTGATTAATCTACATGGACAGCTGGACTGGCTCTTCTATTGTCTATATACATAGTTTTTTTTTCTTTGGTGCACTAATTGTAGTTTACTATTTCTACTTATTTTTACTTCCTGCTAATGCCAGATATGTGTGATTATTTTTTTTTTGTTTTCTATGCGATTGTCAGGCACCTCTTCTCTGGGGAAGCTGTGTATTAGGCTACTTAAATTTTTCTTTTTTTTTAAATGTTCCTAATTAACCTTTATTCTATGTCTCATATCACTCGCTAACATTTGCCAACAAGTTGTTACCTCTTTATTCACATTCAAGGCCTAAACAATATAACATCTTCCCTGCATCAGTCATTTCACATAGATACAAAGAACGTTGATGGAAGAACAGTTGTGTTTGTTGGGTTTTACCTCCAATACTATATAATATAACCAATGTTATTTTGTGCTTTGTTACACCTTTATTAAGTCAATGCACATTACTACATGCTCTCATGTTGGTTGTTACAGCTGTGTGTAGCATCCATATGATAAATTCTCCATTCGGGTGGGGCACTTAGACGAATGTGGAAGCTGGAGCTGATTTTGATTATTTATATTTGTAGTTGCTATGCTTCTTATTTTGCTTTGTGTCACCCCTATCAAATTTAAAAGTAAAATTCTAATTAAATCATTGAAAACGAATCCCCTTCAATTTCTTTTAGGAAATATTTCAACATTTAGTTTAACTCTTTAATTTAACCATTTTATTGTGTTTTTATTGTGTTGTGTGTTACTATGGGTGGGGTTGCAGTATTTTTCCGGTTCATCAAACATGGGAAGTTTATACATTGATACAGCTTTTCCCTACTAAAACTACATTGGTTTTAAAATCTATTAATTCATTAACAATTTTTTTTTACAGAAAATCAATCTACAGTTTTATCATTAATTTAACAGAAACCAGTTTTTTCTTAAAATATGTGTAACAGGTTAAGGTGAAAAAGTGTTATATAATTATAACAGCTATGTTTTTGAAAGCCATCATTCATTCTTCAGTGAACTGATATATGTATCAAAATAGGAAAGAGTATGAGATTAAGTTATCAACTGTGTTTTCCTTTTTTTGGGGGTAAATAACGTTTCATGTCTACGAGATGCGCCACACAGAAAAAATCAATTCTTTATTTTATAGGTTTGAAGATGAAATATGAAAACATGAAGTCTGTTGAAAGCTTATCCGTTCACAGTTTTCTTTAATGGTTAGGTACTGTCATTTTTCACAATAGTACATAAAGGTGAGTGATTAATCAGACAGTAGTGAAAAGGTCCCAAAGCTTTTTCAAGACATAGTCCAATATGGTTATATTTTTAACATGTATATTTATCCTTTTGAAAGATTATCCAATATGAACATTATGTGAAAGTTTAGTTAAAATTAAACCTTTTTCTAACAGAATCATATATTGCATGTGCTTATTAGAGAAATATTAACGTTAATTTATATTTAGGCTTGTTTCAGTATAATATAATATTTTGTATGTTACATAATTGTTGAAACAGTTACAAAGTTTGCTTAAACGTATTGATTAACATGCTATTTGCCATGGCATCATATAATAAAGAGATGGGCTAACACAATAAGTGTGGTAAGAATGCACAACACATGTTTTCTTACCTAACTTAGCTGCCTTATGTAGTAAGTAAAATGAAATATACTAACCATTGAAAATAATTATGTTATGACAAAATATTCTATAAAACACATATCATTAATTTGATAATTGGTGGAATTGGGTCATTATGAGGTTGTACATTAGCACCTTACTGCTACTACAGTTTTAATAGTAAATGACTGGATCCTGACTTACAACAAAGGGGCATTTTCAAATCACTAGGATCGGAGACAGCCTTCCCTTACCTGTTTGGATTTTAGAATGATCTTGCTGTGGAGTCCTGGATCTGGTCCAAATTTGTCAAAATCCATTTAGGAGTTTAATTCCCAGGCCTTATCTGTGTTTGTTAGTTCTCTCTGTGGCTGTGTAGGTTTCCCCTAAGTGCTTTGGACC
>WWET01000047.1:1311661-1336262 GCA_011038615.1 Limnodynastes dumerilii
TAACAAGCAATAAACCTTTTCCATAATTTATAGTAAATTTAAATGGGTTAAATTTGAATTAAAATAATAAAAAATGATTGTTACTCTTGCTACTCAAATCTCTGTGTAGGAGAGATATTGCAAGTGCATGGACTGATTTTCCAGATTTATATGGAAAAGTGGAAAGCACAAGGTTGTGAGATTCAGGTGAAGAGAAGATTTGGGGAATGGGTTTCAGCTTTTGTAATTGCATTTTTTATGTGTAACTTTTAGCATGCCTTTACCAACAATAAGTTGAATGAGGAGACCATTCTTTTTTTGCATATTGGGCCCTATGCATCTCCCTGGGCATATTCTGAAGCATTGCAAGTCCCTGCTGCGAAGGCTCACATTGAGAATTAGGGACAGCTGAAAGCTGTTTTTAGGCTGTCCCTATTTCGGAACTGGCTGGGAGCAAGCGGCCCTTTCGAAATAGTGCTGTTCGCTACGGGCACTAACACTCTTCTAAAGAATGTAGTATTTAAGAGAAGCTTATACCCCATGATTGAAGGTACATAAATGTTTTTGAGAAATCATGTCTATTCTCCCTACATCACTTTATGGGGTAAAACTACTTTCAAGCCTAGTATGGAGAACTTACACTTTGTAGAGGTAAAAAGATATTAAGGCATTTAAAGACATATCTGACCCAGGAGGGAGACTGAGGCTCCCAAGAAGAAATATGACCTCTGTAATATTTTTATATCTATCACCAAGCTCAAAGTTTAAAACCAGATAAAACTATGAATATATTTTTAAGACCACAACACAAAAGTTATGCGCTAAGGTATTTTCAGCATACAGCAGGAGAATGAGCATAGGTTTTTTTTTGGGCGGAGGCTCATTGAAAATTTTTTGGTCCGGCAATGAGGCTATTGGGTTTTCATATGCTGCTTCAAAACCTTCAATAGGGTTTTTAACTCGCACTCTTAAAGATGGCACATATCCCCGAAATGGGAATATGCTGACGTTCAAAAGATACTTTTATACATAATGGGGCTAACCCACAGTCAGGAGTTTTTGTGCTAAAGGAGCAAGTCAACACTGCAAACACTGCAAACCATGCTGCAATATGAGGGGTGCAAATGAGTATTTTTTTTTCCATGCAGGGAAAATACAGGTTGATTTTTCTCACTGCGCAAAAACACTGAACAGCTTTATTTTTAAAGTCTAATTTAGACTTCAACCATAACACATCCCCTTTAAACTCATTCTGTTTGACCATTTCAGAGTTGTCTTCCCCCTGTAGAATGGTTTCGCCGGGCACAGATTTAATCCTTTTTTTTTTTGGCTGTTACTTCCATCTCTGAAATAGCCCCAGTATGTGGGAACATAGAAAGGTTAGAAATCTCTTAATAAAATTGTGGTATATATTAATAATCTGTTAGAGCTACATTTCCAAAAAAGATACAGGGGGCCTGACGTGCTAATTTTGTTAGCTGACAGATTGCATCATATCAACCCATTATAGATAGTAATTGCCAGTGTTAAGCAATTCTGTCAAATTGGACCAAATCTGCCCCTTGTACTTAGAAACATGATTACGTGATTACGTATCCTAACAGATTGTGGCCCCTGACGGCAGATACTGTGAACAGGAAGGGAGAGAGTAACTACAAAAGCCCTTAGATTCAACAAAGAATAACCCAGAAAATGTGTGAGGTGGAATGCATATGACAAGTAATGCAGCGATAGGTGAGAGATGAAATACACACTACACAGATAAGGTGCTCAGAAAGGTTTAGATGGAATGCACACATAAGAGTAGTACACTAGCTGGTGTGAGGTGGTAAACACCTCATCTGCTAGCGCACTGACAACTCTCTCCTGGAACCCCTCCAATCTGGTTTCTGGCCCCTAAAGTGACCAGTCATCTGCTATCTGCCAAATCCAAGGGCCATTACTCCATCCTCATCTTTCTTGATCTGCCTGCTGTTTTTTACACTGTCGACCATTCTCTTTTGCTTCAAACCCTCTGCACTTTTGGTCTTATTGACAATGCTTTCTCCTGGTTTTCCTCCTATCTCTCTGACTGCACCTTCTCTGTTTGCACCCCTAGCTTATACTCTTCTGCCTGTTGACCTCCCCCAGAGCTCTGTCCTTGGCCAGCTCCTCTTCACCCTCTATATCTCCTGACTGGGTAACCTCATCAACACCTTTGGTTTCAACTACCACCTCTACGCTGATGACACCCAAATATACTTCTCCTCCCCTGACCTCAACCACTCTCTTCTGTCTAAGATTTCTGAGTGCCTTGCATCCCTATCCACATGGATTGCCAAACGCTTCCTCAAGCTGCATATGGACAAAACGTAAACCATTGTTTTAACTCCCCCTAGGATTTCCTCCTCCCACCTCTATCACCATAGCCATAGGTGATACCTCTGTCTCCTTCTCCCCTCAAGTTCACTGCCTAGGTGTCATTCATGACTTCTCACTTTCCTTTAAACCTCACATCTGTACCCTCTGTCATTCTTGCCATTTCCACCTATGCAACATTGCACGCATCCATCCCTTCCTCACCAATGAAGCTACCAAAACCCTCATCCACTCTCTAGTCATATCACATCTACACTTCTGTAACCTCCTCATCTTTGGTCTCCCGCTCCCCCGTCTTGCCCCTCCTTCAATCTTCAATGCTGCTTCCAGGCTCATCTTTCTCTCATTATGCTCTACCTCAGTCTCTCCTTTATGTCAAAATCTCCACTGGCTTCCTGTCCGCTTCAGACATCTCTTTAAACTTCTTACCCTAACATTTAAGGCCATCTCTTCATCCACTGCTCCCTACCTCTGTTGCTTCATCTCCATGCACACCCCTTCCTGCCCTCTCCGTTCTGCTAAACACCAGTGTCTGACCTCCCTACTGATCACCATATTTCATGTCTGTGTCCAGGACTTTTCACGTGCTGCACCTCTGCACTGGAATGACGTTCAGTCAGACTCTCCCCCACATTGCAGGTCTTCAAACATTCACTCAAAACGCACCTGTTCAGACTAGCCGACCCCTTCTCCACTTAACATCCTTACTGTATCCTTATGTCTTCTGTAAGTTCATCCCTCCCACTTAGTGTGTTAGCTCACATGAGCAGGGCCCTCCATCCTAATGTTGTAACCATCTCCACAACTTCTCCTTCACTTCGTTTTCTCTTGTCCCCCTCTGTTATCCTTTTACCCCGTCCCCACTTGGTGGCTCCCTCTCAACCTCTCACTGCGCTATATCTCCTCCTTCCTGGTCAGCCAAGCTTGACACCTTGCATTTTTCCTTGCATCTGTGCTTGCTTCACTTTATTGTATTTTTGTGATATATTTATATTTATATTGTTTTTTATTATGTACTATATTGTACCATCCCTGCCCTGTATGTCTGTACTGTATTTTGTTGTTGTATTTTGTATGGCACTGTGGACACCTTGTGGCACCTTATAAATAATCAATAATAATAATAACCCACCAGCGCACAATTGGTGAGAGGAGGGAATAATTCTCACAAGTACTCAAGAGAAAAACACCAAGACAAACAATGGCACTATGACACACAATTGCACACATAGAACCAGGGCAAAGTGGGAAAACAAGAAAGAAATTAACTCTAAAAAGTAAAAATAAAGGGCAGAATTTGCGCTATATACCAGGCTGCAGGCCTCCACACTCAGGGATTCACCAATAAATCTCAATATCTAATAAATGAAGGAAAAAAGGGGGGAGGGGGAGGCTAGCGCCACTGGGACACTTCCGCAATGTTGGCAGAATCACTAAAACCACTACTAAAAATATTAAATAAAAATTCTAAATTCTATTCAGAAACATAAATCCATTAAAACATGTTTAAGTACATAGACATGAAAAAATAAAATGAAAAAAACAATTAATACAAATGGTCCCAAAACAGCAAAATAAAACAGATGAAAAGTCAATAACCCCTAATCCACTGAGGCTTCAGCTTGGGGGAAGCAGATCCTGATGATGAAAACGGGTCCCGGGATGTTCAGACTGCAGACTCGTCAGCTGTGTCTCTGGTCTATAGGGGATATCGTCACCTATGTCCTGCTTGAAGTGCTGGAACCGACGCATTTTGGGCGGTTGCCCTTTTTCAAAGATCATTGAAAAAGGGCAACCGCCCGAAACGCGTCAGTTCCAGTAGTTGTCTTTAAGAACTCGTATACGCAATCTACGTTGCAACGAGTAACGTAGATTATGTTACAAACTTACTGCGCATGCGCAGTAGAACATATCGGTAAACTCCGGCCGCATATGGAATGCGGCCGGAGGTCTGAATACGGCCCACAATATCTACCTGCATTCAATCACAAAATAATCTGATTTTTGCTTAAGCAGATGTGGGACTTACACAGTTTATTTTTGTTTAACTTGTGCTATAAATTTGATTCTTATTCTCTCCTGTCTTCTCTTCACAGGCCATTGAGTTAGATGTGAGTTTTCTTATACAAGTTATGTTGGCAGAACATAAATCATGCAATCAATTATCTTTCCCATGTTTTTTATTTCCCCGTGACTTTGTGTGGTATTGATACCAATCTTCATTTTCCAGGAACACAGTTGCAGTTCTTGTAAAATATTTATAAGCTTTACAACTGTTCCAATTAGAAGAACAGCTTGGTACATGTATGGATAGAACCATATATTGATCTATTACTTCAGTTTGATTTGGCCTCAGCATGACAAAATCAACCTTTAATATATGACATTCTCTTCACTTAAAGTCCATAGATCATTATTCTTGGTGATATGGCACAGCTAAAAAATTCATCTTGGATTGATCTGTGAAACATAGAAGTAGAATTTTTAATTTTCCCCTCTTGCTAAATCTTTACCTCAATTACAGTTACAGCATGGTGGCTCAGTGAGTAGCACTTCTCAGCACTGAGGTCAAGAGTGCGATTCCTGGACTAGGCCTTTTCTGTGTGGAGTTTGTATGTTCTGTCTACTGAATAAATTAACCCTAATGTCTATTTGTGTTAGGGACCTTGGACCGTATTCAGAGAACCGTATTTTCAAGAAGTTCCGTTGGTATTTTTACGATCCAATGTGCATGCGTAGTAACTAAATTTACACAATCTATGTTCATTTTACGCACGGAAGTACATTAGGCAGGGACTTGTGAATCGCATGTGGGAAGTTCTGTACGGAGGGGCGTGTTTATAATCCGTCCGGTGAAAGATGCGTGTAAGTGGGTGGGGGGAAGCATTTAAATGACCATTTGAGGGTGAGGTGAGCCTGCTTACGGCGGCTATACCCTACACTGGGTACGACCGTCGGCCGTACGAAAATTCGCAGAGAATACGCTGAGAAAATACGCTTAGCACGCCCATACTGTACAATTTAAATGGCTATCCCCGCCTCCCTGTAGTAAAACGGGCGCCCAGCCGACCATCGTAAAAAAAATACGCCCAGCGAGCGAAAAATACGCTAACGATACGCCCGCTATTCGCTCATGACGCTCGGGCGACCGGAAGCTGTCATACTGGGCATGCGCATTGCGAATTTTTTGCCGAAAATTCACATACGCTCGTCGTACGCTCGCTTGCGGAGCGAGCCCGGAGAAATAACATCAAGGTCAAAGGTATTTCGGAATTGGTTCCATCCCAAGATCTTTCACTATTTGTAAAGGATCTTTTCAAAAACCTACTTCCGGATGCTCCAGAGGCAGAATTACCGTTGGATCGGATTCACCGGCTACCGAAATTGGAATGGGCTCCTCCATTCCAGCCACGAGATGTCCTTATGCGGGTCCACTTTTTCCACACCAAAGAGAATGTACTGCGAGCCGCCCGAGACGCTGAGGATTCTGAGCTTCTTCAGGGTTTGCAACTATTCCCTGACCTGTCAGCAGCCACGCTTAGTAAAAGAAGAGAATTCTTCTACGGCTCATCACCACGGCTTTGCGAACCCAGGGGATCCTGTATCAATGGGGATTTCCGGTAAAGCTGCTGATACGCCACTCCAATAGTCTGCACGCTGTCTCTACGCTGGAGGAGGGACTTTCACTTCTCTCTGCCTGCAAAGTCCCGGTTCAAGCCTTGAAGACGTCGCAGCCCGCTCCTTTACAGCCGGACTGGATGAGAGCTGGGCCTTCACAGTCATAGTTTGTGAGTGACTGATATGTTGGTTGACCCATAACTGTTCTAGCATATTATACTGTTCTGACATAGCAGGGGACCTTAGGTCCTTACTGGAAAGTGGTGCCTATAAGCTCGTCTATTGAGATTGGGTCACACTGTTTTTTCCATGTTAACGGTTTGTCAGTTTGTTTGTTTGTTAACTATTATGTATCGTTAGCTAGTCATAGTGGTTAATTGGCTGATATTCTTCTCACCCCAGGGGTAATTATCACGCCCTCCACAATGTTAGTGTTGCCACGCTGTCCTATGTGGCTCCCGTTCCAGCTCGATATACGGGGCATGTTTGGTTTTTTCCTTTCCCTGACCCGTTTCCCTTTTTTCTTTTTCCCTAATTTTTTTCTTTCTGGGTATTTCCACACTCACAACTGTGTTCTCATTTTCCCGGGGCAAATATATGACCCACTCCTACCTCAGATTTGCACCACTCACTGGTTAAGCATGATCCAATTAGGTAGCTATGGTTAACCTATTAACACGTATAGGGACTGAATTCACCTATGAAGCGGAGATTGGCCTTGACTTCTTTCCACTCCCAAAAAACCGATATAGTAGCCCTGCAAGAAACGCATTTACATTCTAGGTCCCCCCAAAGCTTAGTAATCGCAATTATCCTACCTGCTTTACCTCTAATGGCCCGTTTAAGAAACATAGTGTGGCTATTTTGATCCACTTGCGGATCAAGTTTGAGTTGGTTTCACGTATATCGAATAAAAACGGGATATACATTATTATTATAGGTAAACTGGATGCCTGCTGGGTTACTTTAGTCTCATTATACGCTCCCAATACCCACCAACTGCCGTTCCTGCGCGCCCTCTTTGAGCAAGTCTATGCTCTTCACAAAGGCCATCTTATTTTGCTGGGGGATTTTAATCTAGCTCCAGACCCCAAATGTGATAGAACTAGACGAGCAGGGGAGAATACCCGGGTCTGGGAGTCTCAGTCGGCGAGGTTTACCAAGTTACTTAGGGAGTTTGACCTTTTTGATTTATGGAGATTCCTATATCCTGGGGAAAGGGACTATACCTTTTACTCGGCCCTTCATAAAACGTATTCCCGGATAGATTTGATCTTTATAGACAAATGGTCCCTTCAGCATTCAACCTCTATTGATATACTCCCGAGAGTCTGGTCAGACCACGCTCCAGTGATCTGGAAGTGGGATACTCAGAAATTACTCCCTCCTCCTCACCCTGACTACTTATTGACTGACCTGGTAGCCAAAACGGAACTAACCAAACCTTTAGCAGATTATCTTCACCATAACTCACCAGACCAAACAAATGTATTCACCCACTGGTGTGCTCTTAAAGCTGTGATAAGGGGGGTGGCCATTAAGATAGGCTCTAGGATTCAGCATCAGAATTCCCACGTAGTTGCACAATTACTACTGAAATTGTCCCAATTGGAAGCTAGCCACAAACACTCCCCCTCACCTCAGGTTACACTAGAGTTAGAGGCCACTCGCAAGGAACTGCTAAAAAAGTTGATCATGCGCACCCAAATTGCCATCAAAAAAGTTCAGGGAAAATTTTATTCTTCTGCTAATAGAATAGGGAAATTGGCCCATAAAGTTTAGAGCTCACCAAGCTTCTACTCGTATTAATCGTCTGATCTCCCCTGTAGGTAAGAAGGTACTCAATCCACTCGATATAGCGAATACTTTTGCAGATTATTATTCTAGCCTATATAACCTACAGAGTGACCAGGATCTTTTCCAGCCCTCCCTAGGGACTATTGAAAATTTCCTTGCCAAAATGTAATTGCCTTGTTTAAGTGAGGGAAAGTTGGTGAGCCTAGACGCACCTTGGTCAGTAGCAGAAGTAGCAGCTGTTATCAAATCACTCCCTAAGGGAAAATCCCCCGGACCGGATGGATTTATTTCCTTCTTTTATCAAGTGTTTGTGGATCAATTAGCCCCCCTTCTGGCTTCACTGTTCAACAATGTTCTTGATGGTGGGTCATTCCCAGTGGAAATGCTGTCTGCACAGATTATAGCAATCCCAAAGCCAGTGAAGGACCCCGTAGCTCCCCAAAATTTCACGCCGATCTCGCTCCTAAATGAAAATTTATGCTAAATTGCTAGCCAACAGAATCGCTTCCCTTCTGCCCTCTTTGATCCATTCTGATCAAGTGGGGTTTATTTTGGATAGACAGGCATCAGATGCCACTCGGCAGGTGCTTGATGTTGTAGACCTCTTGCATACTAAAGGACTCCCGGGGATCCTTCTTTTGCTTGAGGCTTTTGATCAGTAACACTGGGGATACATGCGGCAGGTCCTCACTAAATTTGGATTTGATTGTTAAAAAAAAAGAAATAAGAGTTGCACACCTGCCATTGGCCAGCAGCCTTCATGCCCTCTGTCTCCAATTGGAGGGACTGCGTAGGCTGCAGTCAGGCAACCAATCAGAGAAGCAGATGTCTGCTGAAGTGTAGGCGCGGGTGCTTGTTTGATTTGAGGAATTCACTTAGAAAACCATATTCACTCTGCTTTTGCCAGCTACAGAGCCCTGAAGATTTGTATACAAGACAGATTACTTTTATGCTTATCTTCCTCATGACTTAGGGTGTTGTTTTTTATTTGCTGAGAATTCTAAAAATGCTTTTTTAAATTATTTATTTAAATGATTTAACCCTGCCCACAAACTTCAGAATAGCATGATAAATCTTAGCTATAAAAATTGACAAATGAAATATCAGATTAAACTAATTACGTCTGGAAAAATGAATAATAACTCATTTTATACTTAATCTGCCTTTTAAACAGCCTATTGAACACACAAATGCAGAATAACTCATAAAAATGCAACAAGTAGAGATTTATAATGATTGATAATTTATTAACACTGTAGTATGTTATATACTTTTTGTACAACATCTGCTCAAGTTTGTATCTCCTGTTTGTAAAAATCACACTATAATACAAATACTAATATGATAATGTTTCTTTTTTTAAACGCACATCACTATGTGAAATGTTGAACGACAAAACAGATTGTACACTATCTTGACACATTTTTTAGAGTGCATTAAAGTGCATATTTACAATATGGAAATCGTAAATTTTTATTGTCAACTCTTTTGTTATTGCCTGTTTAGGACAAATAATACTTTGCAGTGATTGTAGCTATAGCTACAAAAAAGCTTCCAATATTTAACAGCAAAGTCACCTCACATATTAATGAGAACAGCAAATATCTAATATGGATGGAGATAAATATAACTAATGAAATACATGGAGAAGTGTTATGTCAGTTGTAAAGGTTCAGGTATGGTTAAGAGAAGATCCTTATTGATCACCCAGTTTACAATTATTTTATTATTCAAGTACAAAATTGATGTCTATGGCAGGTGTTGTTGCTGCAGATGGGGTTTGGCATATTAAAGGGACAAAAGTGTTGGTGTAGCCCTTTAAATAAACGGGATACAGTCTCTGTAAAGAAAATGCTGTTTACGAAATAAAAAGATAATTTTCGGCGTCTCTATTTCGAAAATATATCGCTAATTAGCAGATTTTATTAATGAAGTGTATGTATGCCGAATTTATTTATTGGGCAAACTTACCAATTCATTAATTTGGAAGTCACCGCTGCAGACTCATTGCACTGCCATAGACCTGCCGCACCGGAATGAACAGGTATTATTTGGGAGTCTAGGGGGAGTAGTAGTCTATGGGAAGTCTTAGGCTGCAGGAAGGGGAATTTTAGGTTAAGAATTTGGCTGCGGGAGGGGAGTCTTAGGGTCAGGCTATGGGGAAGGGAGTCTTAGAGTCAGGCTGCGGGGTAAGAAGGTTAGGGTAAAGGGAGGAGAGGTTTAGGGTAAGAATTAGGATAAGGATTGTGATAAGATAAATACTCACCTTTCGCCGCTGCAGATTTGTCTTTGGGGCCTTTAATCGATACCAGAGCCAATTTAAAATGGACTGGTATAAAACGACCCTTTCGAAAAAGGGCCGCCGACCCACACCCCTGTTAAACATATTGCTAAATGGTATCTTACAGGTAGGAAATAAGATGTGACTGCAGCCTTCAGACCTTCCCAGCTCAAAGGAGCTATCCCAGTCTTGCTGTCTGTGGACTCCACAGGGCTCCACACTACTGCTATCTCTGGAATACACAGAAATTTCACCATCACAGTATATTAGCACAAAAAAATATACATTTTGGAGTAAAAATCATAGCTCCATTACAAACAGGGATGTGTGCATAAAAGAGGATGCCGATCAGGCTGGCCCTATTTTGAAAATAATACAGCCACCATGACAGACAGAATACTACTTCAAGTCAAAAACAAAACAAGGCCATCAAAATTCACTGCTCTGCCTGGAAGATTCTCTATAGCTATTACTTGCAGCTATGAATATCAAATATTTGCTCAAGTAGATCCTGGCTGTTGCTATGCAGATTAAGTGCTGCTCTTATTGCAAGCTGGTTTACAATAATCTGCTGCATAATAACAGCCAGGCCTGCAGTATATACTACAGTAAATACTGCTTATACTAGTATGATTAACAGATCCCTGCTGGCGTTTAACAGACTTGTTGGCCTCTCCAGCTCTGGTTGCCAGTTCTGCAAATACCCAACAGGGAGATCTCTTCCTTTTTTAGTAATATTGGTCTAATTGGGCCTGATCCAGACCTACGCCGATGCGCTGTGCTTACTAAAGCACAGCGTATCGGCGTCCACTCTCCCCGACACTCCCCCTGTGCGGGCGTATTTCCCATTGCTTACGCCGGCTGAAGGCTACCCTAACTTCAGCTGGCGTAAGCAATTACCCACGAGTGTACTACCGCTAAGCCCTCCCTCCCTCATTATATTACCTCCCCCCGCCCACCTTCACTAACCTTAACATAGGGATGCTAGGGGAACGCCCCCTCCAGCGTCTGATCGTTGATCGGGTGTTGCTGTAGCTACGCTGGGCAACATCTGCCCGGCGCATGCGCAGATCGGCTTTTCAGCCGGTCTTACGCTTACGCCAGCCGTCCTAGCGATGGCGGGCATAGGTCTGGATCAGGCCCATTGTCTGTCTCGCTGTCCTCCTACTCACATTGGGCTGGATCCAGACCTAGTTAAGTGCTTGATTTTAGTTACTCCTGGGCTAAACCATGTTGATTTCAGGGGGAGTCAAGCTAATTGTATTCTTTGCATGCAGGGATATATCTTTGAATTGCTTACTGCACACAGATACTGACCAGCTTTACTATTACACTGTTATTTAGACTTCGGATATGAAACATCACCACTTATCTCTAATACTATTTGCAACAGATGAAATATGACTCCCCTGCAATCAACATGGTATAGCACAGGAGTAACTAAGTTCATGCACTTAACTAGGTCGGGATCCAGCCCATTGGGCCTGATCCTCATTTAGTAATGTTAGGGGAGTTATGTAAGTCTCTTAAAATAAAACAACATATGTGCATGCATGCGTGGTAGATGTTATGGATCTCCCAGCATACAGAACTAAATTCCATACACTACAAAATACATACGGGGGACTTGACTTCTGCATACCTTATCCCCACCACACAGGGGACTTGAGGATACAATATCAGCAGGCAAAGGAACCTCAAGCGACGCAATTAGCTGCACCTGTCAGACTCATGTGATCAGCAAAGGTAAACATAGAATTAAAGTGCAGAGAAAATACAGTGATCCTGACAGCATGGTTGTTTCTTGTGTCCATTTGTTGTCTGCCTCAGGTTCTTGATCTGTCTTACCTGCCCTGTGTCCAGTTCATCTCTGTCCTGTCAATTTGTCCACTGTGCCTAGTGCAAAACCCACCTTTCTACATTGAGAGCCACCACTGGGGCTGGTGGCAGGGTGTATCTGATATATTGTCACACACAGTGTTTTTCCATTTTATTTCTGATTGGGTTTTAGAAAGTGTACACAAGTAAACAGCCAAAAGAGAGTTTTTTCTTTTACTCCCCCCAGCAGTTCTCCTAGGATACAAGAAAACCCTATAATATAATCTTCAATCTATAAATCATAGATATTTTTTTCTAATTAAGGTTAGACTCTGATCTTGCTGATGACAATTCTTCATCAGTGGCCTACCACTATTTAAAGCACACATGGACCCATTCTGGTGCCTCTGTATACAGTCAATATTTTGAGTTTCCTGTGAGCGTCTTGTGGATTTTCCTCTTGGGCTCCTTTTGCATTCCTAGATTGTTCCAGCCTTGCCAGCAGATGTCCTTCTGAGTCTTAAGGGTTTTTCACTATTCCACATCTGGATATACTTGCTTTCCTATGTCACATGCAGCATTCTGGTAACCTGATCCATCTGTGTATTGTTCCACCCAGGGACAGACTGCCCAAAGCATATATGTTACTAGGATACACTCTGCACTGGGTGGTGGTCACATGGATACTCTCTGTATTAGTAATGATCACTAGGATGCTCCTTATGTTGGATGGTGTTAACAAAGATACTCTGTATTAGGTGGTAATCACTAGACTGCACTCTGTTTTGCACAGTAGTTCCTAAAAATCTGCTCATTGTATTTTGAAATACCAGTCAGTAGATGTATTTAATTGTAAGTTTTTTTTTATATAACACTTGTTCTTGTACTTGTAGCACCCCTTTCCCTTGCATAGTGTAAGGGGTGGTGTAATATGGGAGTAAGTAGCTTCAGTACCTCCATCCGAGTCTTCTGGATAGTGTGTATAGGATGCGAACACTTACTGTTTACACCAGGGCTGACTCGGGAAGCCCCTTGTACTCCACCACACTAATAGTGAAAAACTGGGACCACACCGCAAGAAGGGGAAATGGAAATGGTATTTATTAAAGACAGCTTGGGACTGGAAATGGCGAAAGAAGGTTAAAGGCTTAAAGAGGGCTGTTTTACTAGGCAGGAGTAAAAGGGTTGGCAATGAAGTAGGAACAATGGCAAACGGTAATGGACACACACTACAATAGGTTAACCTCTCAAAATGGTGACTACACGTGCAAACAGTCTCTATAAAATGGTGGCCAATACACACACTCAGGCCCGCTGCAGCCACAATCACATGGTAACAGTAAATCTCTAAACAGTTCTATAATTTTAATGTCTAACTATAATTATCAGACTGACTAGACTAATAACGTTAGTGCACTTGTAGAACGGTGGTAACCAGGGTTACATATGTTAGAAAGTCCCAAAGTCCACTTTACTTGAATCCCACTGCAGTGTAATGGTGATGCAGAACGGTAGATGTAGTCTCTAGATGTAGATCTCCCTCAGATGGCATGGCTCAAGGTCAAGTCTCTACAAGATTCTGCCACACTCAGACTAAACCCAGCAGCAGATGCTGTGCTCTCTGGGCAAGTCTCTTCCTGCTCTCTGATTTCTCCTCAGTAACTCCTCTGCAGATCCTCTGCAACTCCTCTGCTCACATGCTCTCCTCTCTGCCTCTGCCTCTGCCTCAGACACTGCAGCACTCACTTCCTCTCTGGTAACTCCTCCCAGCCCCAGAACACTGTGGGGGTGGAGTTCTGTATCTCTCCTTGTGGCCATAGCAAGTCCTGGCAAAGGATGCATGATTGAGAGCACCCTTGGTACATACTTCATTGGCTACACATAAGCACATATACAATGCTCTTACTAAGGTACTATAGTCTGTTACATTTCCAGTTGATTGTTTAGTCCTGTCTTTAGCAGATTCTGTCCACATTTGGCCTCTTGCAGATTTTTAATGGTATGCACAAAAACTTGCTATGTGTGCAAAGCTCTATATCAGGTCCTGTGTGTGGGTCTTGCTGAATTTTTATTTTGTAACAGTATGTTATGATTTAGCAAAAGTAACTAGAATTAACATGCTGCATTACAATAATCAGAACACAGCTATGAAGGTAATATACTTCCTTTAATTACATATGTTATTTCACTTTCTACATTTAGGTTTAACGGTACATTATAAGATATATTTAAGAAACTGATCATTTTTCTGTCCTATTCTACATGTGTGGAGTCAGTAGGTCTATCAAGGACATTAGATTATTATGCAGAGTTCTATAAAAGGTTAGCAATGAATCTCTAAGTGCATTATGAAAGATCACTGTGGAAAAGTCTGCCGTAAGACTTTGACCCAGCATAGCGTGTGCAATATTGTGTATTATACTCTTTGCAATTTAACTATATAAGAACCAGAGTTTTTATTTAACTAAATCTTCTATCTTGCTGACCCTTGTTCTCCAGGCAGCACCTTTTTCATTCATACATTCACTTGCACACATTTCATATATGTAAAAGTCAAATTTTTTGCTCATTTGCTACTAATTACAAGTTTACTTTGGGGTCCTGATTTCTCCCCAGCATGGGTGCTGCATACTTTTTAATATGGATGAATAGTCTTACCACAGACCTTCTGAGTACACATATTATAATACATGATAAGGACTTACCTCTAGGAGGTGCAGTGACATTGGCTGGTCAGCTTAACCTAATATTGTAAACCAAAACTCTTATTTCTGTATGTGCTGACACACAGGGCCTAAACTAGGGTTGACAACTTTTTAAAGCTGCCCTCCGGGAGAACCTGGAGGGAAGCCACAGATTTCTGCAAGGGGCAGGGCTTAATGACGCGATTTATGCAAATCGCATCATTAGGCCTCACCCCCTGTCAATCAATCCTGTAATCTCTAATGTCTCATGGGATGGGCGGGACTTGATGACATCATCAATCCCTGCACATCCCTAGTAAATCTAGGAATTACAGGAGTGATTGATTGCTGGTGGGGCTTGCTTGAGCTCTGACCAGATTTCGGGAGTCTCCTGGATATTCTGGGAGAGTTGCAACCCTGGCCTAAACCAGACATGATGTAGAGCCATTGACATAGCAAATCTCTGCATTCCCTTGCACTGCGCATACCCAGAACAAATACGCACAAAAGGCCTAAACCTCCAGACCCAAGCCCATCTCAATGCTCCAACTGTTTGCAGTGGAGCTTGAGGGAAGATGAAGAAGGACATAGTCAATGAACATTGTACTTATGCAAATAATCCCAATCCAGACTCAATCCCAGATGTAAGTAGAGGTAGTTTATGTCAAAACATTTGCACCAGCCACAAGGCATTTCTAAGTCCAGGGAACTGTTAAAAGTTGACACTCCACAAACTATTTTAGACTGCTGTGTTAGCATGTAACTTTCCAAATACAATACAAAGGTATGAAAATTTAGCTTATCGTTGCATTGGTTTTAAAAAGAAATGCAAAAAAATTATTGCTTTGGAGCTAATTTTTTTTACATTAACCCTGAATTTCTCGCACAAACAATAACCACCATTTCCCGCATACATAACAATAACACTGCACTTCTGTTTGGTGCACTAGGTAGAAGGAACATATCTGTAAAAGTAGCTGCATTGTGCTTGGCTATACTGTGCACATACACAACCTGGTGTACTTTTGTTGTGATTTACAGTTGCAGTTGCATCTGTGTTACATCTTCCATTATTTGCATTCAGATTTATGTAATATGGTATACATTTTTTTACAGTTTGTTTAGGTCTGTCTGTATTAAGACCATATTGTTATAAATTGTTTGGTATGGCTTTTCTTGATCACACTGGTCATGATGTCATGTAACTATATGTACAATATATTGGAGGCTTGTTTTATCTTTAACACTTGAAGATTTAATAGATAATATGAACACAGTGTATACAATTGTATACACTAATTGCAATGTGTGGGGAGTAAGTTTGTAACCAAAACTACATACAGAATATTTTGATAAAAAGCATCATGCAGTTGACCTACTTTAACTTTGTTCATTGTTGAATCATAAACAACAATATTATCTCAAATCAAAGATATTTCTTCTGAACCCCTTAAATTCTTAAACAAAATACAATTAATATTATCTCTGTAAAGAAATAAAACTTTTTAAAATGTCATTTAAGATGATTTATATATTTATAAAACATGCAATTCAGCACTTCTTTGTATTATATGGTTTTACGCTCTCTTTAGGAATATACATTATGATGTGTAACCCATTTATAGACCAAGGTTTTTTCTGACCCCTCCCTTTTTGTTGTATCACATGTGTCAGACTCCTCAAGGGTTGGTCCAAAGATTTTGACAGGAAACAGAGAAATCACTGTACAGACCATTACTTTTGTCAAACTTATATTGAATGTTGCGTGTTTCTCTGTCAGTTGTTATTTATATACTGTAGTTCATAGAAAGAGAAAAGGTGATTTAGCGCAAAAAGTTACACAATATAGTTATAAAAAATGTTTTAAGTCCATGTAGTAGAAACAATTATTTCTTCTTCTTTTTTTTTTTTTTTAATATCCCAGACCTGATTCACACTTAAGAGAAAAATTGCAAACTTACCTAAATATACGCATGTGAAAAATCTGCAATACCAATTTGGAGAAAATAAAGAACACAATTAACCACTTCCTCTGTGTCGAGAGTGCAATGTAAGGATGTAAGTCTTTCCTGCGTATAATTAGGTACGTGCAGACTGTAATTAGGTACATAGCTGTGAATTGGTTGTGTGTTTGGTTGCTTAAAATTGCCTATGATTCAAAGATACATAACTAAACGCACTGATTAGGCTTTGGAAAATTAAAGATAAAAAAAAACCAAAAAAAACAGCAGTTACTCTCATTAATATATGTAAACAAAAGTAACCATTAAAAAAACAGAATGAAATTTGAAAAATAATAATCATGACATACTTTACAATACACATAAATATATACTGCTTAAAGTTTGAAACACAATGATCCAATGCATATAGAAACTTTCACAAAATAATTAAAAAATAAGCTCTTAAAATAAATAAAAACAGCACAAACAACCAATACAGTTAAATATAAGTAAATGTAATGGTGTTTGTTCACAAAATTTTAAATAAATGAAAAAGAAAAAAGAAAAAAAAACCTTCACAAACTTTAACCAAATAATGGCACTTTTACAAGGTTAAAGTATTGCACAAAATGTGCACAAAATGTGAAATCTGCATTAAAATGATATAAACAAGCCTTTATTTGTTTATTTAAAAAACACACATCCATTGATTATAAACATGAAGCAGGCCTGGCCTGAACTTAGTAAGAGCAACCAATCAGATTCTAACGACTCACTTTTCTATTACATACTAGAGAATGTGAGTTAGATCTGATTGGTTGCTATGGGCAACATCTTCACATTTACTTTCCCACAGCTTAGTAAATCTGGACCCAGGCCTGGACATTGTAATATTATATGTGCTGTTTTAATTAATCACTTACCTAAATATTTTGTTCACATTTCGATGATATGTGTGCCTTAAGAAAAAAATAAATAAGATGTTGAGATACTTGTTCAACCTTAACTTTTTTATTGTACAAGGCAACTTTTCCTTATATTGACCTGTTCTCTATATAATATATGATGTATGTGTACTTCTTCTTAATAAAAAATGCCCATGCCAAAGCCTCCAGAAAATGTCATACTTAAAGATGATGAACAAGAAATAAAACCTGTAGAGCATGGTGACGATCATGTGAGAATTGACTCAGCATTTGAAGCTTTCTGATCGTCTTTTGAACCACATTTACTTACACAAGGAAATTTCAATAACCTTATCCAAGATTTGATAACTTATCATTTGATAAGAAGGTTTACAAGTAAGGTGGCAATATGGTATTAATCAGTATAAGGTTCTTTATGTGTCAGAAAGATCAGGCTAATTGTCACTTTCTCCTTTCTCACTTTCTCCTTGTTTTCAGGAAATATCAAACAGAAATGTAAAAATATCCCAATACTCACTTATGGAGCTCTTATGGAGCTATACAATATGGTTGAATATTTAAAATGTTTTTTTAGGACATTTATGGATCTTTTTTATGCTTAATTATTTGGGATTGTTCCAAAATAATATCAGACTGAATCCAGACTTACAAAATGTGGGTGTTTTCCATTCTTAACAAGTGCCTACATTTAACAAACATGTCTTTCTGATGGTGGGTGGTAAGGGGTAGGATGGGGTAAGAAGTTACAGCGTGTATGCTAGGTGGGAGGGGGGATCTATGTACATATTACAGTAAGGTGTTACGTGCCACCGCCAGGAGCGGTCAGGCATGCTTCTGACTCACCTGTCGCGATCCTCCCATACATGCCGATCGCAACATGTAAACAAAGGCCATGTGGAGTGCTGCCGCATCCTCCATCAGGGGCGCGCTCCACGTCCTCCCATCTCCACAGTCATTGGCCGCTCTCCCATTCTGGGGAGGTGTCCTGTTAGCTGAGAGAGGCTGGAGGCTGGTTATCCTATCAGGGGCTAGCAGCCTCTATATCAGTGTAGCACTGGACATGCACAGCAGCAGTTATAGTCTCAATTTTCTGTGCTGTGACCTGCTATCTTTTCTCTTGGCTTGCCTAATGCTTTTTTGTGTTCTTAAGTGCCCCAGTTTATTCCTGCCCAGTTCCTTGCCTTGTACCTCCTTGGTCTCCAGTGCCTCTCTCTCCCACCTTAGTGTCTATTCCACTATGTTTAACTCTTCTCTCTCCTGTGTGCTAGTTCTTGTTACCCTTCTGGGGTCCCGCTGGTTGATTGTGTGAGTGAATTCCCTTGTACGTCCTGTCAGTCCTGTCCGTCCTCGTCTACCTTCCGTCCATTGTCTTGGTTTAGAGTTCCGTGCTTTTGCGTTATAAGTCAGTTCCTTCTGGCATTGTCTCTTCCCACTTTCTGCTCCTATCTGCTCCTCTCCTATCTATTTACACCTTTGTATTCCTCTTTCCTCTCCTGGGTGTTACCGCCATGGGCTGTGACTTGCTAGGTTTCCTACAGTCCAGACTATCCCCACCATTAGGGGATCTAGTGAACATCAGGCCCTAGTTAGACTCCGCTCCCCGGTACACTTGTCCGTCTCTCTCTGGTCCGTCTCTCCTTTATTATGCTTTATATCATATATTAAAGAAAAATAGTGTAGCAGCAAATTTCATCAAAAATTGATCACTGGTAATATATCTTTTACAAAACCTGTGAAACAATATAAAAACCTGTTAGACTACTTACATTCATAAAATCAGAGGCTTCTGCTTCTTAAGTGTGTATTTGCCCGAAATGACCTACTGCGCATGCGTAGTAGGTCATTTACACTATCTACGTACCAGATCGGTACATAGATAGCGTAGGTGCGGTCTTTAAAGACCGCATGCAATAATGTACGTCCATACAGGTGGCGGTATGCTGCCTTAGGGTGTTTTTAGGAAGAAGTGGGAGGGGGGAGGTAAGCAAATTTGATCAAAAATTGATCATTGGTAATATATCTTTTACAAAACCTGTGAAACAATATAAATACCTGTTAGACTACTTACATTCATAAAATCAGAGGCTTCTGCTTCTTAAGTGCATATTTGCCCAAAATGACCTGCTGTGCATGCGTAGTAGGTCATTTACACTATCTACGTACCAGATCGGTACATAGATAGCGTAGGTGTGGTCTTTAAAGACCGCACGCAATAATTTATGTCCATACAGGTGGCGGTATGCTGCCTTAGGGTGTTTTTAGTAAGAAGTGGGAGGGGGGAGGTATTTAGATTAGCTGGGGGGAACGGGGGGGAATCAGGGAGATGCAGTGTCAGTATGGACGTTGCACGGACAGATAAGGTAGCCCTATGGCACTCTTAAATGTGAATCAGGTCCTTTATCATTTTCAAGCACAATAATATTTGACTTGATCATTACACTGTGTTGTAAAAAAAACTCAGTGTTTTCAAAATGTTTTAAGTCGTGCGTTAAGTTGTGCATTAAACAAACTATAAAGTTATGGGAATAATAAAACTCTTACATAACACAAAATAAAAAATGAAAATTTGTTAGCAGATGTTAAACATAATATAAAGAAAATGACAGCATACTTGCATAATTTTGGTCTAAAGTTATTGATCTTTTAAGAAGTGTAAAATATTCTTTACAATCAATATCAAACATATGATGAGAAAACTAAACCAGACTTATGCTTCTCTAGAGTGAAAAGGTTATTGCCTCAATTTACAGCTTTGTTTATGTTTTTGTGACACCTATTTGCTTTTTGTATTTCCTTGTCTGCGTTATATCTGTATTGGAAGCTGCGGTTTATTCATTTAAATTAGTCAAACATACTCAGGAAGATAAAACATTTCTCTATCATATATTGAGCAATAATCCACTGCTTCAAGGTCAGACATGACAAAACTCAGAGGTATTGCACGATTATCTTCACTATTGATCTTGTGTTTCAGAAACAACCCTGACCTTACAATATTTTTTTTCCCAGTGCACCAACAGAAGGTAACATATTTCTCAAAGGCAGACAGAAATGTAAACATCAATTTAAAGAATAAAATTTAAGGTGACTTCATAACTTTCTGAATTTATAATAAAAAAAAAATTAAAAGCCAATTAAATGGAATGAAAACAATTTACAATGTCAATATTCAAATAAAGTTAAAAGCATAAGCATGTGTTGTAAATATTTTTATATTCTATTCTCAAACATAGAAACATATTTTGTGATAAAATCTAGGCATAGACTGCAACAACAATAAACAAAATGTTTATTATATCGTCCTAATACAAAGTGATTGCACTTTGTTGTTATTATTATTATTATTATTATTAGACTGGATCCACTCCGGGTTCTCACTTTTTCTTGTTACGAGCGTGCGGTCTTGTTTATTGTGTGCGTTCTTTAACGCATGTGCAGTAACTTTTATACGTTATCTACGTAGATTGCGTAAATGCGGTCTTTAAAAACTACATTTATGCAATCTGTGTAACGTAAAGTTACGTAGATAGCGTAGTAGCTCTGCATCTAAAACTACACTCGTAACAAGAAAAATCCTCAAGTGAGAATCCAGCCATAGTAACGAGTAGCAAGTAGTAGCAAGATGCGTAAGTGGGCTGAATGGACTGGAGGGTCCATTCGCCCTCCAGGTGTTACGTTAGTTTTAAAGTAACAAGTATTGTACGGAACTTTGTTCCGTAAAATGGTATTTATGTACAAAGGGGCTGTGCTTCCCCTCCGCCCACTAAGGTGGGCGGTGGGAAGCATGCAAAGTTTACAGTATAAACCCACCACCCACTTACGAGCGGATCAGCAGTCGGTCGGACGTGTGACTTAAGGCTGTATTATGGCTGCGTGAGTCACACGTGTTATGAATGAGATAGGGGATCGACAGGGGGAGTCCACTCCCTTCTGGTATGGACCCCTGCACATACGGAATATGTGGGGGGATCTGGTCCTATATTATTAATATTAAGTCAATCCAGACTGATTTTGATGCAACTGGATCCATAAGCCAAAGATTCTGATGAATCTGTAAGCACTGGATTGCATAATCAAGACACTCGTGCTATTAGACATTTGTATGTTAGCCACTCACACTTATGACTGTAGACTTTTGCAATAGGTTGTTAAGCAGACTGATAAATGCGGTCATTAAAAACTACATTTATGCAATCTGTGTAACGTAAACTTACGTAGATAGCGTAGTAGCTCTGCATCTAAAACTACACTTGTAATAAGAAAAATCCTCAAGTGAGAATCCGGCCATAGTAACGAGTAGCAAGTAGTAGCAAGATGCGTAAGTGGGCTGAATGGACTGGAGGCTCCATTCGCCCTCCAGGTGTTACGTTAGTTTTAAAGTAACAAGTATTGTACGGAACTTTGTTCTGTAAAATGGTATTTATGTACAAAGGGGCTGTGCTTCCCCTCCGCCCACTAAGGTGGGTGGTGGGAAGCATGCACAGTTTACAGTGTAAACCCAACACCCACTTACAAGCGGATCAGCAGTCAGTCGGACGTGTGACTTAAGGCTGTAATATGGCAGCGTGAGTCACACTTGTTATGAATGAGATAGGGGATCGACAAGGGAAGTTCACTCCCTTCTGGTACAGGCCCCTGCACATATGGAATATGTGGGGGGATCTGGTCCTATATTATTAATATTAAGTCAATCCAGACTGATTTTGATGCAACTGGATCCATAAGCAAAAGATTCTGATGAATCTGTAAGCACTGGATTGCATAATCAAGACACTCGTGCTATTAGACATTTGTATGTTAGCCACTCACACTTATGACTGTAGACTTTTGCAATAGGTTGTTAAGCAGACTGAGTTGCAGTGATGTTCACTGATGCTGGCTTGAGCTGTAGTATGTTGCTGAAGGAGGCTGAGTGGCAATGATATTGCTGATGCAGGTTTAAACTGCAATAGATTGCTAAGCTGGCTGAGCTGCAATAATGTTTGCTGAATGCAGACTGGAACTGTAATGGTGCTTGCCGAATGCGGAATGAAACTGCAAGGAGGTTTTCTGAATGTAGACTGAGCAATAACTGGGTTTGCACAAGGGATACACAAAGCAAACACAAGGCAAACACAAAGTACTTGTTGTACTGGCACAGCTATGACTGTGCCTGCAATTTAATAGTGCTCCCGTGGCTCCCATTGGTTGTGAAGGACATGTAATCAGCAGACATGGTACTTGATTAGCTGGGAGAAGTCAAGCGACTAACTCCAATTGGTTGTGGATTGGACGATGGAGAGTTTGGAGTAAGCAGAGATGGAAACCTGAAAGTAGCCCAAGCCTGTGGAAACCTAGAACCTAGTCAGATGGCATTGGGAAACAATATATAGAGGACCAAATTTTGTGACATTTACTTTTACATGGGATTGCATCACATCAAGATAAATAAAGATTTTAAGACTTTTCAATAATTTTAGAGTAAGGAAAAAATGGGTGCAAATGTAGACTTAAGGAAAGGCAGGAAATGTTAGAGAGCAACATACAGACCTAAATACTGAATACCTTTATGTTTATTAGAGTTAATATATAGTAAACTTCACTTGTCCACTACAATTCTGTTTTCACAGTAATATTACTTAATACTAATATTTATAATCCAAAATCTGGGCTTAGGACCAGCTCCAGACTTACAATCATGCTAAGTTCAAAGCTCTAAATGTAGCACCAGCAGGGATCCATTAGTGGAACACTGCTGTAACCACACTATCATACAAGTGCATAGGAGACTACTACCATTGATCATACAAAATACAACATACAACATACCTTACATAAAAACGTCTGCTCTGTTCCACAGATTGGAAGTTTGAATCTAGCAGATGGCAAATATTTGCCTTTACTGTACATTTTAATATTAAGCCCCTTAAAACCTTAACCTATTTTGTTGTTAGAACCCATCAAAAGCTGCAAAAAACCCACAGATTATGGTACTTTGAACATAAGCATGTACAGAGCACAAAAGTGGGCATTTTCTGGTGTGAGTGGTCATAAAATGTACACTCTTCAGGAGTCTATATTAGTTCCTTTTTATTTGGTGAATATACTACATAGTCACATTTTTCTTGCTCTGTTAGACAATACTTTATTAATTCACTTAATTTCATTTCTTTTATAGCATACTACTGTTTTATTTAACAAAACACATTTACACTATTGCATACTGGATGGCAAGATATAGCTAGTGTGCCACACTTTCACATCAGCAGAAATAATGGTAACAATAAGTGATGGATTAGGTTGTGTCAGTTAGTTTTATTATTCAAACATAATAGAAGTAAAATACGCTTGGCCTGCATGACTGTAACTAAACATAGCTTTTATAGCATACATATGATTGGGGTCTAATTTCCAACCTAGAACCAACAATATACAGCAACAAATAACAAGCTGATTGGACCATACTCTTCTATCTCTCTTCAGTTTTGCAGTTTTACTTGTTATTCCAAGTAGTATAACAAATTATTGCAGCCTTTATACACCCAAGGGCTGATTCAGAGCTACACTTGACCTTTTTTTTTTAGGTGCAAGTATAGACCTAGTATCATTAAGTAATGCTATTCCATCAAAGGTTATAAGTATGAGACCATTTATTACACAGTCATTTGCCGATCGACCAGGAACAGCAAGGACCGCCTTGCGAGATCAAGCAAGAAGAAGATGGGTCTTGCATGAAGCAGATGGAGAGGACCATCCCATAGATCTGATGTACATTCATTGAAGAAAGAAGAAGACAACATAATGGTAAGTAGTTTTTCTTTTTTTTTTTTCTTATACTGACATGTTGCAAGGACATTGGGCCTGATCCAGAACTACGATTCGAAACGATTTTACGCGTGGCGGAGACGTAAAATCGCAGTTTAGAACGCACTGCGCATGCGCACCATAGAAAATACGCGCAATCACCTAGCGTAACTGTGAACGTATGAACCATTCATGTATGTGTCACGTAAATACTTACGTGTGGGCGTGACAAATTTACGTTCCTCCAAAATACGTCTGAAATACGTGAAGTAGGCGGGGGGTGGTATTTAAAGTGTACAGTATGGGCGTGCTAAGCGGCGTACGTTCACGTAGTCTATACGTCCGTTTGCGGACGTACACTGTTACGTGTGAAAAAGTTACGGTAGGGTTTGGGAAGCGTATCTTAACAAAATA
>WWET01000047.1:1344363-1367462 GCA_011038615.1 Limnodynastes dumerilii
TAGGTTTCTAAGGACCCCCTCATGTCTCCCCAGCTTCCGATAATCCCCATCATGTCTCCCTAGTTTCCAATAATCCCCCTCATGTCTTACCAGTTTCCAATAATCCCCATCATGTCTCACCATCTTCCAATAATCCCTCTCATGTATCTCCAGCTTCCAATAATCCCCCTCATGTATCTCCAGCTTCCAATAATCCCTCTCATGTATCTCCAGCTTCCAATAATCCCCTCATGTATCTCCAGCCTCCAAATAATCCCCCTAATGTCTCCCCAACTTTCAAATAATCCCCCTCATGTCTCCCCAGCCTTAGTGCAGCCACTCATATAGTTTCAGTCCTTAGTGCACTCCCCTCATATAGTTTCAGTCCTTAATGCACCCCCCACATATAGTTTCAGTCCTTAGTGCACCCCCCTCATATAGATTCAGTACTTAGTGCAGCCCCTCATATAGTTTCAGTCCTTAGTGAACCCCCATAATATTGTTTCAGTCCTTAGTGCACCCCCATTACATAGTTTTAGTCCTTAGTGCAGCCCCACCATAGTTTCAGTCCTTAGTGCACCCCCATAATATAGGGGGTGCACTGTATGTCTTGGGTAAAATAAAGGTCCCAATATTTATTAATATTTCTTTTCCTAAATTTAAATGAAATAATAAAGGTAATCAAATAAGCACGGCAGCCATCTGCAGTTAATATTCCCTTGTAATATACGCAATGGCTATATGCCCCAACATAATAAATATGCCATGGAAACATCCACTCTCTCCTGGCAGCTACACATTGGTTCAGCATGAATGTCACTCAGAATCTATCTATGGGTTGGCATCACCACTCCAGGGAACTGCTCTGTGACCATCACTTATGCTACTTTGACACTGACTGCCACTTAGTGTGGTTACCATGGCATGCAAAAGATGCCCTGCCACCGGGATTACTGACTGACCTCCAAAAATACCATACAAAAACAACTTTAGGAAGAGTATTTTGCCTGCCCCAGACAAGTGCATATCATCAGACCCATTCAGGTGAAATACATCATTGCTAATGGCAGGGTGTTTAACCACCATACTGCCCATGATCAACCAACTTACCTGTTTTTTTTTTAACTACTCCCAACCTAAAACCATGCCATAAACTGGAAGTCTATTAAGGTTACATGCGCATCAGACAGAGCGGTAATCCAGTCCATATGTGGTAACTTTAATTATTTTTAAAATTATTATTTATATTTAAGTGAAAATTAATTTTGTTTTGTTTTTTGTTTTGTTTTTTTTCAATCAATTACACTATTGTACAATTTAGGCATGTTGTGATAACCATCCAAAAAAATTCTTGTCAAAGAGTTTTAGATACAGTAGTCTTTGTATAAAACAACAATCCTATTCCCATATTTTATTAATAATCTATTGTTATTGGACAAGCTAGGAACATGATAACAGACAACAGATGAGGGGGCTGATCCAGAATTTAAGTGAAAATATACAAAAAAATAATAACATGTTGTATTGCAGGGAAGGCAAATGTAAGTGTACAGACAGAATTACAGGATTAGGATGTGATGTTTCCTAGTCCAACTCTAAATTGCTGTGTTAAAGCTTTTCAGTACTTGTATAAGAAAAAGCAAATGCTAAGTATTTTCCAGACATGCAAACAAATAATATTTATTTGCCTTTCTCTGCCTTTCTCTGTAATACAAAACCGTTATGCCAGGTGTATATTTGCATCAGTTTATGCACTTACTCTCTGCCTCTAGCACAGCCTAAAGATCCTAAAATATATTTTTGTGTTAAGTTTTTTTCAAAACTCTACAAATATCTCTTTTCTAACCTTAACCAAATCTATTTATATTATACATCTGTGTTTTATTAATTATAACATGTAAATTAGGTTGCATTTTGTTTGCAAATGTAAACATTTCAAGCAAATAGTATTTATAAATGATTCAGTAGATCACATTGCGTCTACCAAGACCATGGAGATAAATGTACGGTGGGGGAGGCTTCTGGGGTTAATATGCACAGCAGCTACTGTTGTGATACAAAATGTATACAGGACACAACTGTGGGGATAAAACGTACAAAGAAACTAATGTATTGGATTGAAATGTACAATGTACAGTGATACTACTATAGGAATGAAAAACTTCAGTGGACACTAATACTTTGTTATACACAATTTATATGTCCGTGTGTTTCTCACACACTGCTTCATCTACTTCTCTCACAACACCCTGATGAAAATATGCTAATATGCGATTGAAACGTTGGTACAAATTGTTACTATGTTCACCAAACATTAAATTAGGCTCTCCCTAGAGCCTTTTGCATCGCTATTGACAAGTCTCCTTGAGTGCCTCATTTTTTCTGGACCTTTTACATTACTGTTACCCATGAGTTGAGCACTAGGAGCAATAATTATATGCATTATATGCCAGAATACATTCTTATATAAATTATTATTTAAGGTATGTTATTAAATTATGCACACTTATCTGTATAGGAATGTTTGCAGTTTATGGCATATAAGTGCATTTGAAAATGCCAAAAAGAATAATCACTTTTTTTGTTGAAATGGTTAAGACTATGGAAGCATTACAGGAATTAGTGGGATATACAGTTAGATTTATATAGACATAAAATGAATATGTTCTCATTACCACACCTAATATATCAATCCTTATGGTTTCGAGGAAATGCTATGTTCAGCAGTTTAATGCTTGTTACATAGTGAGAGATTCATTCTGCCTCCCTCATTTAACTCACAAGATGTTACCTTATGCCATATAAAGCATGAGTGGTACAAAGTATTTCAGAAGCTTCTATGAGGGGAAAAAATTCAGTTTAAATCTAAGAGTAATTAGGGTTATTTTAAATGATAAGAAAAACATGATATTGGCCTGAATTCATAGCTGCGCTTCCGTTCCGCCAAAATGTCCACTGCGCATGCTCAGATCGGGAGCGCGCACAGAAGATGGGCGCAAAAGTACCCATTCGTCTGTGAGCACATCCGACCGGCGTGTGCCTGTGGGAATGATATTTGAATGAAAAAAGGGCGTTTTTCTCATTAAAATATTTCGTCCACTGGAGTCCAGTGGCTGCTTAACAAGCCTTACGCTTACTACCATCGCCAGCATGCCCATGAATGACAATGTATGCTGGCGCTTGTAGAACTACAATCGCCAGCATGCCCTGCTATCAAGGGCCCACTGCGCCAAATACCGGTACATGCCCATTCCTTAAAAAAAAATACATACTGTGCCCTCATACAAAATTCATACAAAATGCTCACATGTTCCCCCATAAAATATTTATAAATAAAATATGGCCAATATCCCTGTCACATCATAAATACATTAAAAATGCCCACATGTGCCCCCAACATATATATAGAAGTAAATTATGTCCAATATCCCTGCCCACTTAAAAAAAAAAAAAAAAACTACTTTCCTGCTCTGATGGGGTCCAGTTTTGTAAGCTTTTAATCTGGGGGTGGCCTTGGCAAAAAAACAAAACCCTATTGCAATGATGCAAACTATGACCTGCACGCAGGACATCCCAGCGCTAATGACAGTTGTACTGTCATTGGGGTATACTTTTTTTTTTAAACTAGCCCGGTTTTTGTTACGGCCAATTCAGATGGGAGTGCTTCTTTGAAAACTCTGAATCCGAGCCATTATTAGCATTTTGTTCTAAGGTACAAATTTATTGTATAAAATAAAAAGCATAGAAGAGCAAGATTTTAAAAAAAACATGTCTTTTAATAGGACAAAACTTAAAATCACTTACACATTTTTTTTCCTCTAAAGGGTTGTTATCTGGAGAAACTAATTGGAAAATTCCTACAGGTACTAGAAGACTAGACTAGACTAGAACTTGGAAACTAGGAAAAAAGAATTGACTCTCCTCCTGTAAATATTAAGCAATGGACAAATAGCTTCTTATTTTTACATCCTTTTTGATTTTGAAATATTTTAATCGATATTCTTCTCTTGTCTATTTAATAGCTAAAGTAAGCATGTTGTCAGAAAATTAGACACTCACCCAATATGGGTTGTAGCAGGTCAAATGACAAGTTTTCCCTGTACTTTACATACTTTTATTTTATGGGTCTAATCAAGACTGAAAAACAAAACATAGCTTCAAGCTTAACCCTGCACTCCCCTGACACTCCCTCTGTGGCCAGCGCAATTACACACTGTTTCCCCGACTGAAGGCTACCTTAACTTCAGCTGGCGTAACAGTATGTAATTACGCTGGCACCAGGAGCATAAGTCCATAACCCAGCCCTCCCTTCCTAATTTCCCTCCTTCCCCGCCTACCTTAGGTTAAACTGCGCCTTACATTATGACTGATATATAGCGTCAACTTATAATAAGGCCTGAGTCATCTATCAGCACTTAAGCCTGACTATTTAGATCAGCTATGGTCATTGAATTGTTCAACATACAGTAATATTATTAATCAATTAATGAATTACTTAAAATCTCAGTGCATTGCAATTTTTACTAAATTTTTATGTTGGTTTGGAAAATGCACCAATACTGTTACTTTTTCTGAAGTGCTGCCACTATACAGATTTGAAGAAGGTAGAATGATGTGCATTAGTGATTTCACTCTGTGGCTTAGGAAGTGGTGTCATGAGGAAGGATTTGGGTTCATAAAACATAGCCATTCTACCTGGCAAAATAGAAACCTGAATCCTAAAAGGGTGACTTACACCTATCTTCTGTGGGAACAGATATTCTAAGTGAGCAGTTTGAATGCTTTATTAGAAACCATTTAAACTAGGAAAGGGGGGCAGGGATACAAATAATAAAAAGAGCTGCTCTCCCAACCAAGAAGTGTTGTGTGGTCAGTAAATAATGAAAAATAGCATAGCCACAGCAACTAACGGAAAAGAGAACAGAAAAAGCAATATAAACATATCTAGCAATAATAATAAACTGCAGAATAGAAGATTCATAATGCAACCTCTCAGAGCAATGTGTGCATATACTAGTAGCTTAGGAAATAAAATCCCTGAACTAATTGCAATAATGTCAAGGAATAATCTGGATATTGTGGGAATTACAGAATCATGGTGCAATGAAAATCATGACTGGGACCTAGCTATACCGGGTTATAATTTATTTAGGAAGGATACAGTAGAAAAAATTAGAGGAGGCTTTTTAATGTATGTTAAGTAAGGGTTAAATTCAACTTTAATAGGGAGTGTTTGTGTAACAAGGTTATTCTTCGTACTGGAGTGATATATAGGCCACCAGGGCAAGATGAGGAAATAGACAATGGGCCAGATCCAGAACAACGCTTGTGAGCGAATTTACGCGTGGCGGAGACATAACATCGCCTTTTGGTAAGTACTGCGCATGCGCACCATAGAAAATACGCACAGTAACGTAGCATAATTGTGAACGTATGGGCCATTCACGTATGTGTCACGTAAATACTTACGTGTGTGCGTGCCAATTTTTACGTGAGTCCAAAATACGTCTGAAATATGTTAAGTAGGCGGGGGTTTGTATTTAAAGTGTACAGTATGGGCGTGCTTAGCTGCGTAAATTCGTGTTGGCCATACGTACGTGTGCGGATCACTGCGGTTACGTTGGCAAAAGTTAAGGTAGGTTTTGGAAAGCGGATCATGACAAAATACGTACGTTCAAGGGGTGTTTCTAGGGGAATGTATAGAATATACGCAAACAAAAATACGCTACGCGAATAAACGTACGGCAAACTTAGTTCTGGATCTACCCCAA
Organism: Limnodynastes dumerilii; assembly: GCA_011038615.1. Lineage (NCBI taxonomy): Eukaryota > Metazoa > Chordata > Amphibia > Anura > Limnodynastidae > Limnodynastes > Limnodynastes dumerilii. The sequence continues at coordinate 1,350,114 of WWET01000047.1, forward strand.
TGTCCTATTGCAAGACTGCTAAAATGGCATTAAAATGGGAGGTAGTAATCGTGGGAGATTTTAATCTACCTGATGTAAACTGGGGTTAGTCTTCAGCAAGCTCCACTAGAAGTGGGAACATTTTAAAATCATTACAGAGAGTGTACCTTAAGCAACTGGTGAGAGAGCCCACTATCAAAGAAGTCTTCTTAGATTTGTTACTTACAAATGGTGACAGAATCTCAGAAGTAAGTGTGGGGGAAAACCTAGGATCCAGTGATCATCAAGAAGTATGGTTAGTATAATGACTAGAGACACATACCACACAAAGACAAGGGGGTTGATCTAGACTAACGCCTGCCGCCGGTAGATCATTAATGGCACTACATTCTAAACTACTGAAGAGAAAAGGGATCTAGGAGTAATTTTTTCATGTAACTTAAAGATAGCCAAGCAATGTAACAAAGCAATGAGAACGGCAAGGCAACTAAAATGGTCCATGGCATGTGTCACAAAACATACCAAGAAAGGCTAGAGGAACTAAACATGTATAGCTTGGAGCAGAGAAGGGAGAGGGAGGATATGATAACAGCTTTCAAATACATCAAGAGTTGTGACTGGCTAGAACAGGGCACCATTTTTCAAAGGAAGAGGTGTAATAGAACACACGGGCAGGAATATAAACTGGAGGGTGGTAGATTCAGAGGAAATGTGTGGAAAAAATTACTTCACTTAAAGGTTGATAGATAAGTGGAATAGCCTCCCATCTGAGGTAGTTGAGGCTAACACAGTAGAACAATTTAAACATGCATGGTATAAATATAAGGATATTATAAATTTTAAACTAAATTGAGGGTTAATAGGGTCTAAGGTCAGTATAGTTTTAAATAAACAACTGGGCAGACTGTATGGACCTTGTGGCTCTTATCTGCTGTCACTTTCTCAATAAAAATAAAAAGAATACATTTTGGTCTTAAGGGTAACATTGATAATCATTCTCAAGGTTTAAATTGTCATCTACCTCCTCCTCATTATCTTCATCACTGTGTGATTCAAGCTAGTGTGGGAATTTACAAGTGGGGATGTCTTTTAAGCTAGACCAGGGGCCAGATTTACTAAGCTGTTGGAAAAGAAAAGTGGAGATGTTCCCTTTGGCAACCAATTCGCTGACATTTTCTAGTATATAATAGGAACATGAAAGCTAGAATCCAATTGGTTGCTATGGGCAACATCTCCACTCCTTTCCCGCAGCTTAGTAAATCTAGCCCCAAGTGCCCTAATCTCTGATTGTGGTGCACTGTCTTGCATCACCATCTCCAGTGATTGTGTTTGAAAATGTAATTTTGTTCCTGTCAGAAGCATTTCTTGAAGAAGCTGAAGTAGAAGACGTGTTGTGTGCTACTTGAGCTGTCAGTTTGCTCACATGTAGCTCTTTGCTTCTCTTAAGATCTATAGGCCTGATCCAGATTTAAAGTTTTATGTACACATGTGTATTTAAGTTATGCACTACTAAGGATAATGCACTCCCAATGGCGCTCCCCTCTCCTGTACATAACTTAGCTGACTTACATGTTCAGAACCCTGCCTTAACTTTTCCTTGCGTATCTCTGTGCGTATGTAATGCCTTGTCATACGTAAGTACCTAACCCAGCCCATACTTTACAATTTAAATGTCTCCCCCACCCACAATGCGACCATTCGGCTTGTCTAGGGATGTCACGCCATATCGTATGGAGTTACGCACAAGCTATGTATGATCAGAGTTATGATGAGTAGCATGAACTCGCTTCATGGGTCACAATTTCAAAGGTTTGTCAGTATTTTGCATAAAACCAAGATTGTTCTCCAGTGTGCTGTGTAGTAAAGTAGCATGCCCCTTTCCCTATCTTATGGCTTCTATATACACATCTTGATGGTTTCTCCAAAATATTTACACCGGTAACCAAAACCACAGATGTAAAGAGTAGCCTGCTGGTGAATGAACTGGCATTGAATGTGAGAAACTGCTTCTGCTGAAGGTCATACATGCACCCATTGCACTGTCATGTAATCTTTAGTTTGACCAGTCCTGCTTGTCCACATATTTGTATTAATGTGGATATTACTACAGCTCACACCTGAGGAATTGCTGTTCTAAAAAATAGAATTGCAATGGGATTTGGTAGCACATGACATCAACTAATCTTCTAAAGAAGGCACAGTTAATGATAGACATTGGACGAAAATCTACTGCTAGCATGGCGGTCATGGTTTCAGTAATGTGTTTTGCTACAGGGTGGCAGCTGCCAGGTTTCCCTAGTAAAGGATTCTTCCACAGACAATTGTTATATAAAACTGCTAGTCTTCTTCTTGGTCCCTTGTAATAAAAATTTACCCCTAGCAGCAGCAGCTCTTTCAATCAAGGATCACTCAAGGCAGTCAGCTCACCCTAGAAAAAGGAATGCAGAACTACCCTTGACTTTTAATGGGTAGGATGATGATGAATGAAGGTGTTGCCGTTGGAGATTTCATGTGCTAGGATCTAGCCATGGATCTCTTAGCTGATTTTCAAAGAGAAAAAGAAAAAGATGTATCACAAAGTATACTTTGAGTTTTAAATGAATGTTACAAGACCGCTATTTGATAATGATGGTATAGGAAATTTTAATAGGAATTGTGATTTTTATGATATAGGACTGTAATATGATTGTAACATATGACATATATGATTATAATATAAGGACCCAGAAAGGAATATAGAGAAGAGGATCTCCTATATGTTTGATATGTTTTGGTTTAAGAAACTTATCCATCCGTTACGAAGCAATTAAATGACGTCACATACCCTATAAAAGAGCGACCCAATTTCACATGTTTACACCTTGATAAAGACATTGACTTGTTGAAACGCGTTGGTGGTTCAGTGGGACGGAGTGCCTGGAGCTAATCTGTGGTAATAGGAGGTAGAGAGGCAGAGTCCTATAGCGGGGCTTACACGTGGACACGCGGGTAAGACCGCGACCGGGACGGAGTTTCCCTCCATACATAGAAACAGGGTACATTCCCCACTATTCTGTTTGTTTTTACGTATGTTTTAAATAAATGTATGATTAAGAAATTGGGTCTTGATCGTCTATGAGAGAAAGAGGGTGGAACCCTCCTCGAGTACCAAGGAATTGTTTACTTCATCAAGAGTCATCTACTTAGAGACGGAGCAGAACGTGGGTCGGTTTGGTGCAAAAGAAACCTTTACTTGCAGTAACAAAGCACATTAAATGTGAGTACCCTGGAGAAATGTGATTATGGTGATTGGAACATAACATAAACTCGCTGCACCAAAAGCCTATCTATATATTTCTTTCATATGTACGAGAGGAATTGGAGACAGATTGAGAGGAATTCCATAAGGGATCAGGATATTCTTATACAGCGCATATATACAAGAGAGTGAATGGGTGAGTGAGATTGACCACCCAACACTTTGTACAGGATTGTAGCAAAGACATATCACACGATTGGTTTCTTCTTTTTTCTTCATGAATTGAGAGAAATATAGAGATTGTGAAGTGAACATTGCGGAGTACGGTCTGAAGTAAAAAGAAGAAACAGGCAAGACTTTTTTTCTTCTAAGTGAATCTTTATTTGGAAAGACTGAAAAGGTTCTTCTAATCCTATGCATGTTTGAATATTGAATTGAGAACTTTTGAAGAGACATATTTCCAATAGGGCATTCAGCGCAATAGGGGAAACTATTTATTGTTTCTTATGTTAATAGCCCACTGCAGTTTGCGGTGAGCTGTGACTTGGAGGCAGTGGTTGGCCTCATTATATTTCTCCCTGTGCTGCAGTTTACCCTGGGGAGCCCAATCCGTTGGGGGTTAAACATTTTTTATAAAACGTAGATGTTTAACGTCCTTTCGTCTACTTACTTTGGTGCTACAAAGGCCACTATTGTCATGGTTTGGATAAAAGTATTTCCACACAGAGGAGGTGGATTTCTTGGTTCTGATATGACAATGGGCTGGATCAAGACCTTGTTAAGTGCATGAACTTAGTTACTCCTGAGCTAAACCATGTTGATTGCAGGGGAGTCATATTTAATCTGCTGCAAACAGTTTTAGAGTAGAGAGATGATGTTTCCTATCCCAAGTCTAAATAACAGTGTGATAGTAAAGCTGGTCCGTATATGTGTGCAGTAAGCAATTTAAAGATATATCCCTGCATGCAAAGTATACAATTAACTTGACTCTCCCTGAATTCAACATGGTTTAGCCCAGGTGTAACTAAGTTAATGCACTTAACAAGGTCTGGATCCAGCCCAATGTGCTTATCACTGGCACAAATTGTTGCCACTGGTGTATGACTGTCTTTAACAAACAATATCCTACTTCATCTTTTTATCAACTTTTCATCAATGTCAGAACCACAATAATCTTCCTCATCATGTTGCATACTTAAAACTGCCATAATGGCATCCCCTATTTCTATAGCTACACATGCAGCAACATTACTTTTACTAAAGCTTCTCCAGAATTACTGTCAGCATAGTTTGAATCACACAACAATCATGGACACCCATTCACTCTCCTCAAGAATATTAATATTAACGATTAGAGAAAATAAAAACTTTCTTGAAATGAAATCTCATGTTTTGGGTGGTTGTGGAAGGGTAGAGGGTGGTGGGAGGACCAGTTCAGGAGCAGGCTGGTGTCAGCTTTGGCACTCCTGAAGGGAAGAACTATAGAGGAGCATGACTTTCATAAAAAAATGTTAAGTCAATTCATTTAATAACAAGAAAATCATATTTATTTCTCAATTGTTATTTAAAAAATTGATGATTATTATTTAACGTAAAACATTTTCTTCTTTAACGCAATGTTTTCATTACAGTTGAGTTGGAGACGCCACCTCTCAGTTCTAATCCTGTTCCAGCTGTTCAACATGTCTTTGCCATTTTGTGGATTTGCTGTGTTTTTCATCTGTTTATCCCAACTGTTGGTCAGTCACATTGCATCTTAAGTCAAGTTGCTTTTGCGCCATCTCACCTATCCTTATTTTGTAGATTAAAAAGGACATACACAGTATAAGAATAAGTAATTTTAGCAACATGAAGGTCCTTCTTGGGGCTAAAATTTGGTTTGATTGACACCTAAAATATGAAAAAAAGATTCCACAAACAGCATCTCTGACATAAAAATTCTTCATGACTTCTGCCATCACAATTCTTTGTGTGTGTATTACCCACTTTAATCAATAATTGCATATTAAATGTTGAATTGCTGGCAACAGTATTCAATAACCACATACATCTTTTGATAACATTTTAGAAAAAGCTGTTACTTTAAAGAAAGGAACACATATCTATCAAAAACTGAAATGCTTCTGCAGGGTTTAATTTATTGCAGGCCATTGCGAAACACAACCAATGGTTTGTGAACCTAAGCAAATAATTATTGATTATGTGTAAAACCTACTATATTCCACATGTGACAAATATTTATATGATGTAAACAGGTTCCCACTTTGCTAAGAAATGCAAAACCTGAGTGCATCAAAAGGCCGCACAGTGCGAGATACAAAAATTATGAAAGATACCCTCTTAGGTATAAATATAAGGTTTAAGTGAATTATATCCAAAGGAAATGTATACTGTATATGATATAATCTAATATTACCTACATAGGTTAAGATTCTAAATATGTATACAATATTCCAAGTAAAATTGTATTCAAATAAAAAAAAACTTGTTCACTCATGCTATATTATTGTTCTTCTATGATACATTGTTGCCAACTATCAGACTGTTCACATAATAGCAATTGAGTATTTTGCGGTTACACTTTACTATACCTAGATATGTAATTGTTCCTGTGTCTCTCTACTTGCGCAAAAAATTTGGTTAAACTTAAGTACTTTAAATAACTCAAGCAGTGAATTTTATGTCGGTCTATATTTCACCCTTTTATATATATTATTAAAAGTTATGTTTTATTTTTATTTTTCACTTTCTGTGTTTATCACTGATTTCTACTGTTTGTAACCCAGGTCATTTAACACTTGGTTTGAGTGTATATATATCAGTGCGCCTTAAATTGGTCCAACTTTCTCCTTTTTTCACTTACAAGTATATTCCACATGTGGGCAGAAACAAGTATAGGTTTGTAAATATATATCATAGATAAGCAATAAAAATAACAAAAGGGGTCCGGCGCTGCAAACAAACACTATATAACACTTGCAGGTGAGCTTAACCCAATATATCTATGTTGTGAACTAAACCTCCTTTTTATTTATGTGCAGACACATAGTGTTATTTAATGTATGTTTGGAGCGCCGGACCTCTTTTGTTCCTTGTAGTTACATAGTGGTCACTTTTGTCCTTGGCTGCACCCCTATATTTATATATACATATGCAAACATTAAATTTGTTGAATCAGATACGCAGCCAGTCTTCTTGCTAGTGTTTCGTTTCATTTGGGAGTTTGACCCCTCACCAACATGGCCGCTGCAGGCTGTTCAAATGCAAGAGTGTCTTAATACAGACCTCTTGAGAACACATATAGCAAATTAATAGGGACTCACCTACAGGAGGTGCCTTGACGATGGGCAGGTGAGCTTAACCCAATATAGCTATATTGTGAACTAAACCTCCTTTTTATTTATGTGCTGACACATAATGTTATATATTGTTTGTTTGGGGTGCTGGACCTCTTTTGTTCCTTGTAGTTACATAGTGGTCACTTTGGTCCTTGGCTGCACCCCTATATTTATATATACACTTGCACACATTTAATTTGTTGAATCAGAAGCGCAGCCTGTCTTCTTGCTACTATAAAAATAATGTTAGTTAATTAGAGTTGTGAATACATATAATATGGATTTTGTTAAGTATAGCAAATTAAGAACATTTTGAACCTGATTCAGATCTCTCTGCGACTTACGTATGCACAGAGATCTGTACTTAAGCAGGGAGGAGGGGTATGCACGACCCTGGCACTTCCCTCCTTTTTACGAAGTTATGGACATTTAAGTGTCCAGAACCCTACCCTAACTTTACTGCACGAATCTGTGTCTGTGCTGGGGGAAAGCGTCTGGGGGAAAGCATAATCTAAAGGCCATTAGCCACTTCAGGAATATGATGTAAGATCCAGTGTCCCAATTTCTTGGTAGTTTGCCTAAAGCAGGTTCTCTGAGTGGAGAGTCACACCTTGTCCCCAAACTTTAAAATGACATCTTGTTTGATGTCTTTCTGCCTTAAGCTTGGCACGAAGCAAGACCTAATGTAGCAATGTGTTGACCCTCTGTCGAATCTTTTTCATTTTCTTAGCAGTCCTATGAGCTTCCATATCTGGCTGAGGTATTGTAAAATGAGCCGACCAAATCTAATAATGAATAGGAATTCTATGGTTACATTATTGGTTTAATTATTATAGGCAAAATCGACCAAGGCCAGATAGTCCTGCCAACTGTCCTGAATCTTGGATGTGTAAGGATGTAAAAATTGTTCAATAGGCCTAGTTTATTTTTTCAGATTGCCCATTGGATTGAGGAAGCTCAAGAACAGACTCACTTTTATTCAGAGTGTTTGACAAAAGGACCTCCTAAAACTGGCATTGTATTGGGAACAATGGGCCTGATCCAGAGTTACGCCAATGCGCTGTGCTTACTAAAGCACAGCGTATCGGCGTTCACTTACCCTGGCACTCCCCCTGTGCGGGCGTATGGCCCCTTCCTTACGCCGGCTGAAGGCTACCCTAACTTCAGCTGAGCAGTGGAGCACACTAGAAGATGATGTACAAGAGATTAAAGAAAAGAAAGGTAAGAAAGAACAGAGCGGGAGTGAGTGAGTGAGTGACTGTATATACATTAGAAAGTATGGGCAGTGTTATGAGCAGTGTATGCATGTGATTAATATCAAACAGTATGGTAAAGTGGGACTCACAGCCAACACGCAGCATTTCACTCCTACCTCAGGGATATCGGGCAAAACCAAACCTCAAAAACAGCAATGCAACCAAACAAACAATGGTGAAACGGGTACGCCCGCTATTCGCTCATGACGCGCGGGCGACCGGAACCTGTCATACTGGGCATGCGCATTGCGAATTTTTTGCCGAAAATTCGCTTACGATGAGCGTACGCTCGCTTGCGAGCGTTGCTCTGGATCAGGCCCAATGTCAGAAGGCAGTCCATGTGGTCTGACAATCTGGTTAATGTATATCCTGGCCAGCAATTTGGCAGAGGGAAGACTCTGAGAGGATATGAAGTGGGCTATTTTGATGCAATGGTCCACAACTACCCAGATAGTTGTAAACACTGTAGACTCCAGAAGATTCATGATAAAGTCCATGGGCAAGTATATCTATTGTTATCTGATAATATGCAAAAGGTGGAGCGGCACTGAGGGAAAACAACAAAGGGAACTTGTTATGAGCATGGGGATTTACAAACCGACTAATTCCTCCATGTTCTGAACCATGAATGGCCAATAAATAATGCCTTTGACCAGTTCTAAAGTCCTTTGGATCCCTGGGTGCCCTGCAGTTTTGAGCAAGCAAACGTCTGCCAGAACCACCTTGACCAGACTTTGTGACATAAACAACTTACTTGCAGGCAGTTCCTAGGGAGAATCTCTTGGAGATTTTGCATGAAGCCAATAATAACGACAGATAAGGGAAAGATTATCGGGTCGTCCAAGGTAAATACTTGGGTAAAAACAACCGAGGTAGGAAATCTGGCGGGTTTCCAATAGTTGGAAAGGCACAAGAAGCGTTAGGCAATTGTAACTATTCTAAGACCTTTTCTGGGTCCATTGTGAAACATTCTGGGGGAATGGCATATCTATCAGAAAGAGCACCTGGGTGTGTCTGAGCAGCCTAAGATGTCTTCCATTCTCCATTTTATTATGTGCTTTTATGCATGTGTTATCAATACTGTCAATACCAGTACCAGACCTTACAAGTCCAAGACATGCTGATAATTATGTGCTTGGGAGAAGCAGAGATTATGTCATACTAACATTGGGCCAGATCCAGAACAACGCTTGTGAGCGAATTTATGCGTAGCGGAGACGTAAAATCGCGTTTTGGTAAGTACTGCGCATGTGCACCATAGAAAATATGCTCCGTAACGTAGCGTAAATGTGAACGTATGGGCCTTTCACGTATGTGTCACGTAAATCCTTATGTGTGGGCGTGCCAATTTTACGTGAGTCAAAAATACGTCTGAAATACATTAATACATTATGTAGGCGGGGTTTGTATTTAAGTGTACAGTATGGGCGTGCTTAGCTGCGTAAATACATGTTGCCCATACGTACGTGAGCGGATGACATCGTAAACGTATTGCAAGCGGAGTTCTGGATCTACCCCATTATGCTAAGCTAGCCTATACTGCACATATGTGAAATGTAAAAATTTGTTAGATATCAAGTACCAATAATTTGCTTGAAACAAATTATAACCCAATAAGTTAGGTCATTGTGGCTCTGTTTCTGTCAGGGTATATCAATCTTAGCAGAAAGTCAACTATTGAGACTCACCTATGGGACTAACTGCAGAAGTTTCCATTTAGACCTATGCATCTAGACAACAATTGGATCCTGGATACCTGTTGAATATGATCAATCAATAACTATCAGCTGAAGCTAAGTATTTTTCATGCATTTTGCTTAATTATTTATTAAATATAACAGTTTATTAAGAATTGCATTAGGTTGTCTCCTTTAACTCCTGGTAATTAAGGAACCCTAAAGTTCCACTAGAAACACCAGGGACACTTTAAATTTAAATTTTTCCAGACAATGTTCCCTGAGACAAGAAAGAACTTGAAGTCGTGAATGGTTATGCAAAGAAGAAGAGTAGATCAGGATGTCATCCTGGTAAACTACTACTAATTATGATACTACTTCAGACCAGGAAGTTCCACAACTTGTTATTGGTGAAATCCTGAAAGAATGCTGGAGCATTACAAATGCCCAATGCCATCACCAGGTACTCACAATGGGGCAGATCCTGCTCTACGTTTTTCTGCGAATTTACGTGTGGTATACACGTAAATTCGCAGTTTTGATCGAACTGTGCATGCGCACCGCAGAAAATACGCACATTCGCGTAGCGTATTTTCTAACGTAAGGATAATTCACGTATTGCGAACGTAAGTAATTACGTGTGGGCGTGCCAAAATTACGTTAGCGAAGAATACGTGCGAATTACGTGAAGTAGGCGGGGGGGGGAATTTAAAGTGTACAGTATGGGCGTGCTAAGCTGCGTACGTTCGCGTAGTCTGTACGCCCGTTAGCGGACGTATTGTGTTACGTATGGAAAAGTTAAGGTAGGGTTTGGGTAGCGTATTTTCACAAAATACGTCCGTGCAGGGGGTGTGTTAAGGGTAGCGTAGCGAATTTACGTACGCGAAAATTCGCTACGCGAACAAACGTAATGCAAACGTTGTTCAGGATCTACCCCAATGTCCAAATTGGGTGTTGAAGGTGACTTTCCATTCTGTGCACCAGATCATAGGCCCCTCTTAGATTAATCTTGATGTATATTGTCACTCCTATTAGTTGGTCAAATAAATACTGGCCAATGGGGAGCAGGTAGGCAGTGATTTTTTTGCAGTTCACGAAAATCGATGCAAGGTCTACACAAGTAATCTTTCTTCTTGACAAGGACTTGGAAGGTTGTATAAAACGTTTTTTCAAAATTTTCTATTCCTCCATGGCATGAGCTAATAGATGGGATAAATAAAACTCCCTTGGGTATCTTGGCAAATGCTATGGACTGGCAAGGTCAAACAAGAGGTAGGAGAGTGATATTATTACTGATTAATCTACCCAGAGTTATAGTCGATGTAGGGATTATATCCCCTCAATGGTGCTGCAGGACAGTTAAAAAGGAGGAATTCAGAATTACATATACCAATCGAGAAACGAAGAGGAGCTAATACCTTGTCTACCATTCCCCCCAAAAGGGCCTGTCCATTATGGCTGCAGGTCTATCAGAGCAATCCCAAGGGAATGAGCCAGATCTTTATCTGATTCCAACAGCTTCTCTGTCAAGGAAAGCTAGAAGGTTCCCCAGGGAAACCACTCTAAATGGGTCGGCCTGATGTTCAATGGAGCATTAGATGATGAGAACAAACTTGAATTAGAAAATTCTGGTCCTTGGTAGCAGCTCCTGATGTAGTAAATATGATATGGAGCATCCAAACCCAAAGTGAAAAGTAAGTACAGATATTCCTGGCAGATTGCATGGTTACTAGTACCAGCTGGATTAGGGAGGTTCAAAGCCAACTGATGATCTCAAACTCAACATGACAGATAGGTAAAAGTTACAGAATAAATGTAATGGTAACATAAGTGAAGAATAACCTCAACCTGGGATATTGGCAACAAACAGGAATAAATGCAAAACTGGGTACAAAATCATGTACAGCAGAAACAATAAAATAAAACAAGAGGTAAAATAATATACACAGATACCGGTACAAAGGACTAGGGTATTGGACAAAAACACAAAAATAAATAGAGCTTAAGGGAAAGCACTCACAACTCCTAGCATGGCTACAGGCAGTAGTATCCAAAGTTCAAACTAATAATCAGTATCAGGCTAAAAACTGAGGGCATAATATAACTGGCAGAGAAAAGAGATGTCTGCAGGCTATTTTTATTGACAGGCTGGCCAATCAGCACTAGCAAATTAGGCCGGCCTAGCAGAGTGATTGTAGGACTAGGCACAAGTACACCAAGAATAGGTGACCACTGCAGAGAGACAGGAGTCATATTGTTTATTGATAGTTAATATGGCTTCACCTGGAATACTGTGTTCAGTTCTGGAGACCATATCTGCAGAAAGCCATAAATAAATTAGCGATATCAATGAAGGGCAACTAAAATGGTTTATGCCATGAGTCACAAAAATACAAAGTAAGACTAGAGGAACTAAACATTTATAACTCTGAGCAAAGAAGGGAAGGAGGCAGATATGACAGCAGGTTTTTTAGATATATCAAGGGGTTTAATCAGGTATAGGAAGATGGCATTTTTAAAAGGAAGAGGCGTACTAGAAAACAAGGACATACGTATAAACTGATAGGTGGTAGATTTACTACTGGATAAGCTAAGTGGCTCTTATCTGCATCACATGCTATGTTTCTATGTTTTTAAAATACTGGATCTTGCTCCTCAGGCTTCTATAAGCTGCCATAAAGCCTGCACTATAGAGGGGAGTGACAGGGGGTGTTCACTCCCCTCTCTCCGTCAGACGGACAGACTCCCACACATACAGAAAGCGTGCAGGACTCTGGATTTGGTGCCTAGCGTGCAGGTGCCAGGATCCTCCATATATTCCAATATGTTAATTTTCTCAGAATTTTCCTACATTTATTAAATAACATTGGGTCATTAGAACAAGAGAGAGCATCTGATCAAACTGTGGTGACATGATGTTTGGGCTCCTTTTCTTTCTGTTGTAATCCATAACATGTGATTGCTCATCGTAATTATGATTGAAATTAAAAATGATTTTCTTTGAAGGTCAAAAACAATATTACTTCCAGAAACCATTGTAGGAGTAATACTATTGTGTGCTATTTTATGTGAGCTGACACTGACAATCTGTTAGGATGCTTAGTTTTCATCACACAAATGCTGAACAGCTTTAATGTTAAACTTTAATTTAGAGTGGATCTAGAAGACCCACTTTTTTACTATAATTCTTTTTGTACATTTAAATTTTCCCTCCCCTGCAATTCTGTATGATTTTGATGCACATGTGCTTGCTGGATCCTGCCCTATAACACTACAACGCTGCGTTTCGGAAGACAGGAGTTGGGAACAGTCCCTACTTTGGCATTGGTGTAAATAATAGGATTAATGGGCACTTTTAATGTGAGTAAATGATTTAAGATAGGGTAAGCTATATATTGGGTGAGTTGTCTGAATTTGTCAGTGGATACAATATAACATTGTTTAATGTATTAAAATGTCTGTAAATTATTTTAGGAATCTATTATTGTATTTTCTTCAGTTAGAATAAACTTTTTTTTGCAGTAAAATTTTAACCAAGACTGCAGCTTTTTTCTCTCTCATAAAGTGTCACTCTGAGATCTATGCAATCAGTGTTTCTGTGTACGACACTAACACTACTGCCTGCTGTGATTTTAAGTATTGTTCTACATGTGAGCAGCAGTCATTGTTCTCGTTGCTGACAACTGGTTAGTCATCAAATACCTTAATCTTTCAATACAGTCTGCGGTAATATTCACACTCTTTTGTCTAGAGGCATAATGTAAAGCTTTGCATTTTTAAAGTCCTGTCCTACCAGTATGCAATGATTGAACTTTAGAAACATTTAGATGCAACATTTAGTATTTTAGATTAGGTAATAATAATAGTAATAATAATAGTAATAATAATAGTAATAATAATAATAATAATAATAATAATAATCATCATCATCATCATCATCATCTATGTATTCATAAAGTACTACCAAATTAGAACTGTACAGAGATTTTTCAGTTTAATTCTGAGAAATCCCTGTCCTATTGGTAATTAATTTATAATATTTTGTTTCTTATTTTCTAATTATATTCCAATATAAATAAAATAAAATCAAATTAGTACAGTGTAAGAATTTCACTCCCAAAATGTGTGAGGACTCCCATATTTCTTATTATAAAAAGAAATGAATAGAAAGTCATTTAATAATGAGTGAAATACTACAAAATTATCTTGGCAGAAATCATACAGTGTATTAAGGGATGTCATTTTTTGGATTCTGTAACTTAAACTGCCTGAGATTCAGGGAAAACTAATAGGAAGCAGGACTGACTCATAAAGTACTACCAAATTAGAACTGTACAGAGATTTTTCAGTTTAATTCTGAGAAATCCCTGTCCTATTGGTAATTAATTTATAATATTTTGTTTCTTATTTTCTAATTATATTCCAATATAAATAAAATAAAATCTAATTAGTACAGTGCAAGAATTTCACTCCCAAAATGTGTGAGGAATCCCATATTTCTTATTATAAAAAAAAAATTAATAGAAAGTAATTTAATAATGAGTGAAATACTACAAAATGATCTTGACAGAAATCATACAGTGTATTAAGGGATGTCATTTTTTGGATTCTGTAACTTAAACTGCCTGAGATTCAGGGAAAACTAATAGGAAGCAGGACTGACCAGTATTCAGCTCTGTGCTTACTAAAGACAGGAGTGATTAGCAAACCATCAGCCACGTAATCACAAGGATGGATTGAATCCAGACAAAGTAGTCTTCTATGATTAATCTTTTAATTTAAACATATCAAGTGGACATTTCTATGGGTCACACCTCACTCATCAGTTTGACATTTTAATGAAGAAGTCGGCCTTCGCCAGGACATTTCTGGGCCTATTAAAACCTTGACTTCTGAATGAATATTAAATAGTTTTAATAAAAAAAGATGACTGGTATTTTTTGCATAAATGAGAATCGTATGTAGAATCTTTACCAAGACCTTACTGTACAATTTATATATGTCCCACCCAACCATGTATCTACTCTCAGGGCCACCATCAGAAGCTGCGTGGCCCCGCCACCTATGTGGCATCACTGGTGATATCACATAGGGGACAGGGCCCCACTGACCTGCATTAACATCTGGCTGCAGCCCAGAGAAAATCCTCCCTGCGTGTTGGACCACTCTTGATAGGAGTCCCCATTAGCTCCAGGATAGTAGATCCAACCATGAGGGCAGCTCAGCCCTTCCGCCTGCCTAAACTCTGTAAAGTGGGAAGAGGGACCATGTTCATTTTACAGTAGGGGTTGGAAGTACTGTATGACCGCTGATCTGCACAGGTGACTTAAGACAGGGTTATGGCAGCGTGAGAGGGGAGTGACAGGGGAGTTCACTCTTCTCTTCCATGCAGTAAAGACGTAAAACGCACACAGGTCTGAATCTGGCCCGTAGAGTGCAGAAACACCCACATTTTCAGGTCATTAGTGAGCAATCACTACAATCCTGACAGGGCCTCTCATCTTTACAGTTTACATGACTTTTTTTTTCTTTATTTTGTTTCCAGGGTTTATATTCGTATTCTTAAATAACATTTAGTAGACTTTCTCTACTAAAATCGTTTGATTTCAGGTCAGACTTTGAATAGCTGCTTGCTTCTTACAGTGCAATCAATTTAGGTTCTACATAGATTAATTTGTATTGTTAAAAGCCCAAGTTGTAACGTTTGTTATAATAAAACTTCTTGTCCAAATAAGAAAGGCAAGACATTTTATATTCCTTGTACCTTGCATTTAATTCTGTGAACAAGTCTCATAGATTATAAACAGTATTTTAAACAACCAAATCACTTAACTTTTCCATGGTGCTTAATGTCTAGATGTCAACATGTTCCATCAGTTTACACACTGCGAGCATAAAATATTGCTAATAGAAAGTGCCATTGCAGTTTATGAATAAGAAATGCTGCTGAAAAACATGACTACTACACAAAAAGGTGGCAGCATAGTCAAATTTATGAGACAAATATTTTTAGATATTGGCTGCTAGAAAAGTTGATTTGTTGGCGCTAAATTTTATTTGTTCCCCTCATCTATTTTCAGACTTAATCAAATTTCTTTCTGACACTGCTTTTTATGTAATCCATTCAGTAACAAGAAAGGTGGTAACCCATCTGACCTTCTGTGGTTTAAGCATTTACATAAAGCTATTTACATCACATGAAAGTCATTTACGCCATACATGATTTACTAGTGCAAATCGTCAGAGTATTTCAGAAAAATATTTGCTGTATAAAATTCAATCTAAACAAAGCTCAATATTTCTATGATATAAATTTATGTCTTTCTAAGATTTATCATTTTGATTTCATTAGTTTGTCATATTATGTCTAGATCTAGATTGCATACTTCTTTTTCATATCTATGTTATTCATATCTATCTTACGGTATAGACTACAGCCTTCATCTCTTTTTGTTGTAATATGCAGTTTTACATATGAAAGTCTATGCTTTTCCATATCACGTGGATTTTGAATGTACGCATAAGGGATCGGACCCAGATCTTGGCATGTGTTCTGTACGTGTCAGTCCCCTCTCATATGTGGACTTTAGGCAATATCCGTGTTGATAAACCTTCCTGTACTTCTGTGTACGGATCTGCATCCACCTGTATGTAGATCCATACGGAAGTGCCAAACGCCGCCCACACATGCCATTTAGCATGCTTAGCCCCATCTACCTTATCTTAGGTATGCAGATGTCAAGGAACGCCCAGTCGTATGGATCCCTGTATGCCATGAGATTCACTGCAGAACATCTGCAGAAGACACTGGTAAGATATCTGGTGAAGCGGCCTTTTAATTGTGTGATTGGAAAGATTATCTGCTGAAAAGCCCCAGTGTGTTCCCTGCTTTATACAACTAGATACACTTGCAGTAGCTTATACCGGGTGTCTGACAGTGATTTACAGCTAATCGAACCAAAACACTGAAGAGCTGTAGTCTGTTGCACTGAAAATTATGCCACATCAAGAGACTGTAGTTACTGATAGGTATAAAAGATTTAAATGTCAAAATAATTAAAATATGTGTGTTTAATTCTTGAACCTGTATAACCTATTTTGAACTGCATGCTTTATAAATAACATACAGTCTGATTCAGAGTTTAAGTGAAATAAGGTGTAATGCAGCAGTCTAGATAAGTTTGAATCTTTATTTTTATCATTATCTTAAATTGCTGTCATTTATGTGTTTTTGAATTATAATAAAGTATTAAGCATAAAAAGTCGTTTTTTAAAGTAAAGCTGAAAAAAATAGTCAGTATAGTGTCATTTATGCAGTGTTTGTTTTACAGCGTTTTTATTAGTAAAATAAACAGTTCCATATATATAAGGTTTGTAGGGCTGTGCTGTAACTAAGAATTGGGATATTTATTGACTGAAAATGTACTCTAATACCCCTTTCACATTACCACCAAAAACCCGGGTTTTTCAGAAAAAACCCGGCATTTTGCAAAAACCCGGGTTTTTGGTGGTGATGTGAAACCGCCACTTCCGGGAGACCCGGGTCAAGAGACCCGGGACTTGAACACGGGAAAAAAGAGTAAAATAAACCATATATATAAGGGTTGTAGGGCTGTGCTGTAACTAAGAATAGGGATATTTATTGACTGAAAATGTACTCTAATACCCCTTTCACATTACCACCAAAAACCCGGGTTTTTGGTGGTGATGTGAAACTGCACTGCCAGGGAGACCCGCCGGGTCTTTTGCCTCCCGATTGGCTAGATTTGTCCACTGTTGCTATGGCAACAGTAAACAAATCTCTTTCTAGCGTTGGAAACCTGTAAAAAAAAATTGCACGTATAGAGCATGCTGATCTGATG
>WWET01000047.1:1373661-1384164 GCA_011038615.1 Limnodynastes dumerilii
TCCCCTTACATGGCTTTCACAGCAGCGTTCATTACGCTGCTGACAGCCAGGGAGCAGGGGGATGAGTGCCTGGATGCACCTCATCCCCCCGCGGAGCGGGGCCCAACGGACCTGCTCATACCCCAAGGTGAGTATTCGGACCATAAGACGCACACACTTTTCCCCCCACTTTTTTTGGGGGGGAAAGGACATCTTATGGTCTGGAAAATACGGTATTTTAATCTGAACAATATATATAAACAGTTTGGGAAATTAATTATACCTGATTAATATTATATGTTTCATGTGATAATTGAGTACTTTGAGGACTAAAATTATTTGGTTATATATTTGAACGAATTGTATACTGGCTATATATTTTATAAATAAAGTCGATTAAAATGTACTTTAACCTCCTGAGTAAATTGAACTTTTATGATTGTATGTATAGATAAGATTTTTTTATTTATTCTTTTTAGTATTTAATAAAAAATATTTTGATGTTATTATGGTTGAGATGATGTATTAAATGGAGAATGGCACTTAATATAATGATGTACATAGAAATCTACAATGTTGCATAGGACTGGTAAACTTGTATACTCTTTGTTAATACCAGTCCTTTATAAGTATATACACCTTTAAAATTGACAAGAGCTTAATAATACATCTGCACAAGGATCTTAAATACAAGTTGATATAGATGGCACAACTTTATGCTTTTAAAAAGTCCATAGTATATGTATGAAACACATCAGCGGGAATAACACTATACCGGTTTAATACTGCACTATAATAGAGAACGATACTGTGAACTGAGTTCCAACACTCTGTGAATTGGTTTTTGCAAACCTCTTTAATTAGCGAGACCGGAGGATGGAGGAAGAAGAAGCTCTGATCTAGTGAGCCGCACATTAGGACTCCAGAAGCTCATGGACCCAGCATGTGTTGAATGCTCCAAGGTTTTTACCTTATTGAGACTGGATTGAAGTAATTGTTCTTCACAGTTTGCCATGCGCCAACTTCTAGGAACAGAGTATTTCATTATCTGACATATTAATGAAAGTGATGGTACGTTACCTCTTAATACAAACTTAACTAAGGCATAGCCCAGGTAAGGTGATTGTATTGGGAGAAGGACGCCCTAAAGAGGGAGTTCTAACACAGAGGAGCCCATTCTTTCATCTATTGACCATCGGCACTATATGGTGCTAACTTAAAAAATATCAGTCAGTAACCCGGTTACCCGGTTACCTGGGGAATATTACTAAGTGCACCTTATATATATATATAAAACATTGGATTTGTGAACTATATCATAACAATACTTATTGATTGAGTAGTGATTCCGGTAGTAGTGTTAGTTTTCGTGCCAATGTATGTTTTTTTTTTTTAATTGTTGTTTTAGGGGTGTTAGTAAATGCAATTATTATTACTTTTTTTTTAACTCATAAGTGCTGTTTTCTATATTGATTATAAAACCCAACATATCTTTTACTATATAACTATGTATTTTAAATATTTTGAGCGCTGTACCTTTATATTTTTGAATTATGATATATAAACCTGCAGATGTTCTATAGAGTAATATTTGATCAATAATTTTATTGTTATGAGGAACAAGAACACCAGGGATTGGAGTCTAACTACCGAACGATGTTCACCAGAGCCCCTGATGGTGGGCATGGTCTTGGTTGTGAACCGGTAGCAGGTCGTGGCCCCCAGTAGAAAATTCCGCACTAAGTAATGGCAACAGGCTGATCGGTAGGACGGACTGGAAAGCAGGGAAGGAATGGTTTATCAGATAACCTTGAGCACAGAAGTAGCACACAAAACCCAGAGCAGTGCAAGCAGGAGATCACAGATTACCAGATAGACTGGAAAACAGACTTAATGGCATAGTAGTTACCAGGTAGACTGGAGTGCGAATGGAATGACACCATATTAGGAGTGCAAATGGAGACAGCACTATAGTAACCAGATGGACTGGAGAAAATATGTAGAATCACCAAATTTCCAGATAGTCTGCAGTGCAGATGGAATGGTACAGAAAAACCCAGATAGACTGTAGTGCAGGTGGAATGGCACAGAGATTACTAGATATATGGGAGTGCATATGGGATGGTACAGAGATTACCAGACAGACTGGAGGCAGGCTGGGAGCAGGGCAAGAGGCAGGTAACAACACGAGTAGGACACAGAGAAAACAAGACAGCAACCACACAAAAGACATGCAATTCTCAGCTGCCAGACTAGGAGTAGAATGCTATAACCGGCAACGCTGCTGTGTGTTTGCAGGGACTTTAAAGAAAGGCGCCACCAATCAGGAAAACGGGGCAATCCCACCAGACAAGAGGATAGGCTGGCACCCAGATCGCTAGGCAATGATCTGGACGGCAGATATGGACATGTCATGGACAGCATGTAAACAACATTGAGAGGAGAGTTTACATGCCGTCGTGGGCCATGTGATGGTATGTAACATTATTAATGATTAATTGACTTTTTGGCTTAATGGTTAACATTTTTATGTTTCAGAATTTAATACTTTTACTTATGCCCAAAGAGAGCTAGAGAAATAAAAGCTTAGATGTTTCAGTAGTTTTGTAATATGACATTTTAGTAAAATAAAAAGAAAAGTTTAAGAGGTATTTAGATTGAACAGAGTCTGTGGCATTTCTACCATCATTTAAGGTGATATGGTTTATTAGAAATAAATTATTAATGTACAGTTTTTGCTGAAGGTGCATAGATATCTAATTTTCTTGGGAAGACTTTTTAAAACGTTGGTTTATTTGCATACTGCAATTTTCTCGAGGTTGTAAAACTATCATACTAAGTTGTTAAGAAGAAAGTTTTATTTAGAAGCCTATAAAATATAATGAGATTACTATGTTATTAACATAAATATAGAATATGACTAGTGTGCTGCTCAATCAGTAAGTAGATCTAAAAGTTGATAGCAGACACAAGCTAAATCTAAATGCTAATTGACTACAAAGACAAAAGCTGATATTCACATATTTAAATAACAGAAAAAACAGTATAGAATATTACTGTATATTTGTTTGCACAGGAATATAATAACTGTGTTTACTGTACTCAGTAAATTTACTATTACTAGTAATGCAGTAGTAAGAATACTAAAATAAATAAATATCATAAAAAAGAAAAGAAAAAAAAGAATATACAATACTGGTATCCTTAACTTTACTGTTAAATCATTATGTCAAACTTCACTTTTAGGCACTGTAAAAAAATAAAAAGAATGGAAGCAGTAAAATGGGATAGTAGGACTAGTTAAAGTAAAGTATAATACTTTGGGAAATAAGAAAGGCTTCTAAATTGTGATTTTACAGTTAAATCAATTACTCTGAATAAAGTTAACAATGCAACATGCAACATTGTAACAAATCAAAAATTGTGGCCAGATCTGAGTGTGCTTCCGCAAGAAGCACGCATATGGTACCTATTCAAACCCCAGCATACATAGCGACTTATTGGTGTACTTGCTGTAGGGCATTCCATGGATATGTGTTGGTAGAGGCATGTAGTCAATGACCTTGCCGGTTGTGCCCCTGCAACAGCAGTTATAATAAAACATTTGCACTTGCTAGGGGTCACGTAAATCCTGTTTCCATGTTTTTATATGTTACATATCAACCCACCATGTTTAAATTTGTTAAAAATAAAAATAAAATCAATTTCAGAAGTTTTATTTTCTTTCTTTGAAAAGTGCATTTTTAACCATTTCCCTTATATAATAATGATCATATTTTCATCCTAACGAGCATTTTCACATTGTATACAGCAGCATTAGAACATTTCAGATACACAATACATGCTTCTATTCAGGGGTATAGGAACAGGGGGGAGGGGTTACACTTTCCTGCCCATGATTCCTGTGTTTTGCACCCCCCATGAACTTCTACACACAAATAAATGGAGCTGGATAAAAGAAAAATGGAAATGAAAGAAATGAAAATCGGTATGAAGAGATATGACTTTATTCAAATTAATTTGAATGTGTAGTTGTTGTTTACCAAAAAGAAGCTATCTTCATGTCTATCCTATGACATTTTCAACTTTCAGGTTTTTTTTTCTCTTTTAGAAGCCCCTCTTATTTTGCTATCATTTGCAGTAAGCAGACACACAAGAAGCTGCACTTCTCACTGACTGTTCTTGTAAGTTGTATGACAATTGAAGAGAGAGAGTGGATGATTGCCACCTGTGGATGGCTTAAAACATTAGCAGCAGGCTCATTGTCGCAAGATTGTAGGCAGGGCCGGTGCTTGGGCATTCAGCGCCCCCTGTGAACCTAAAATTTGCACCCTTCTGTTTAACAATTTTACATTAGTGAACATCCTAGATAATAATAAGCGTCATAAACCACAATCTTGTAACAACAATAAAAGAAAGTTAACCAGAATCACCACTACACAATACAGATAGCACTCTAGCCTCTGCTATACAATTCCCATTTCATCCTAAAAACTGCCACACAATGCATATATCTTATCATTCATGTCTCTCAAGCTCCCAGTATCCTTATAATTTCTCCCAGTATCTCCCATCATGTCTCTCCAGCTCCCAGTATTCCCCATCATGTCTCTCCAGCTCCCAGTATTCCCCATCATTTCTCTCCAGCTCCCAGTAACCCCCATTATGTCTCTCCAGCTCCCAGTATCACCATCATGTTTCTCCAGCCCTCCACCAGTATCCCTCATCATGACTCTCCAGTCCCCCAATATTCCTCCTCAAGTCTTCAGCCTTCCAACATCCCTATCATGTGTCTCTAAAGCATCACCACCAGTATCCCCCACCATATCTCCAGTATTCCCCATCATGTCTCCAGTTCCCCCAGTATCCATCAAGTGTCTTGCGGAGTGCATCGCTGTGATTTTAGGGTAGCTAATGGTTGCCTTTAATGTCATAGAGCTTTGGTGCCCTGAGGCGGCTCATGTCACAATCCCCCTACCATACAGAAACAAACACTGACATGTCACAAATCAATTAATGCCCTATGAAGCCATTCCCTTAAAAACCCATAAAATCCCCTGAGAATACATTAATTTAATCTCCATTCTATTCTAAAGGGGCTACATTTATATCATCTTAGAATTCAGTCTATACATTCACACTACACATGCTTTTACCATTGAGGGTATGGGTAAGTAAATACATCCAAATATGACTATCTATACTGCAAATTGCATTCACATATTTCTATTGACTTCTTAAACTTTATTTGACCTCTACTGTGCGCATGTTGTTCATCAGCATTAAAACTGTACCCTACACACATCACTACCATATTTATGCTTATAGCTTTCACTTATTTTTAAAATCATTTTGCCCAATACACTCCATGCTCTGTACATGCTACTAAAAGATAGAATTTCAATAGTCTGCAGACGTTACACAAAAATGACTAGCCAATCCAAACTTCATAACTGATAAAGACATGACAAGGCCCAATCCAAGGGGGAGACGCCTGATATGACCATAATTCATGAGCATTCTTCCAAGCCATTGACTTTCGTCCATTCACAAACATTAACAACAACAGACGTACATTACACTATAAATCTGCTTGCAAGGGCGCCAAAAATCTCATACGCACCTAACAATGTCTCATGATAGAAGATTCGGCAGAGAAGGCAGAGGGCACAGGACAACACAGAAACCATTTGAATTGCTCTCAATACTTGAGCACTCAGTCCAAGACTGCACTATTAGCCTCTGCACCATTGTCCTCTGCACCATCATTGGATGAAGAAAAGCTATTTCTCCTCCTCCTGCGGCCCTGCAAAAAAACCCCTCCATGTACCCCTTCTCCTGCCGTTCGTAAATCCTGTGCACAGCAAAACGTCCCTTTTCCCCTTGACCCTTCACATTCTCTTCTTCTCCTTCATTCTCCATGTCAACCTTCTTATTTCACTCCTTCTGCTCTCCCTTTTTCTTTCCCAGCTACTTCTCTCCTTCACTTTGTGGTGTCATTTTCTGCTACCTCCTCTATCTCTTCTATCCTGCTTTCAATTTCCCCTCTTTATATTTCCTCTGAGGGTGTGCCATTTGCTTTTTCTTCTCCCTCTTTCAGCTCCTCCTTTTCTCCACACCCAGCTCCTCACCCAATTCTTTACTTTACCTGTCCAATAACCCTTTCCCTGATTCTCAGAGCTTAGGTTTGTCAGAGAAGGATTCATCAGGATGTATTCAGCAGGGCTGCCATTAGAAGGAGACAGATGGGATTACTGTCTCGGGCCCAGAGCAGAAGGGGCCCACGATCATTAGCGACCCATTGCGCAGGGAACAATTTCTCTGCACACTGGCCAACTGTAAGCGCAGGTCCTCAGGGCCCCGTCTTCAGCACAGTACAGTGAATTTTATCATGGGAAAAAGTAAAATGTATAAACAAAAGGGTTGCAGTAAAGAAAAGTCTTCTCACTCACAACTTATTCTGTTACCTATGTACTTATGTTCTTTTCTCTTTCTTCATTTACAGGAATTCCTAATTGGATGCTGCACCCTTTGGCACCCTACAACTATTTTTGGGCTGCTAAAGTGTGTTTGTGACTTTTTCTTTATGTAGTATTTTCATCAGGGCCAGTGCTAGGGTGTTCGATGCCCCCCTACGAACTTTCATTTTGCGCCCTTCTGTTTAACAATTTGACACCAGTGACCATCCTAGATTAGTAAGCGTCGTCATACAACAGAATTGTAACCACAATAATACAACGCAAACCATAGTCACCACTATACAATAGTGTCCTAGTTTTTGCTATACATGGATATATATCCCCCATCCTGTCTCTCCAGCACCCAGTATCCCCATCATATGTATCCAGCATCCAGTATCCCCATCATGTGTATCCAGCACCCAGTATCCCCATCATGTCTTTCCAGCACCCAATATTCTTCATCATGTCTCTCCCCCTCCCAGTATCCCACATCATGTGTATACAGAACCCAGTATCCCCAAGCATATGTCTCCAGCTCCGCAGTATCCCCCATCATGTGTATCCAGCACCCAATATCCCCCATCATGTGTATCCAGCACTCAATATCCCCATCATGTCTCTCTAGCACCCAGTATCTCTTATCATGTCTCTCCAGCACACAGTATCCCCATCATATCTCTCCATCTCCCACTATCCCCATCATGGTTCTATAGCTTGCCAGCATCCCCATCATGTCTGTCCAGCACCCAGCATCCCCATCATGTCTCTCCAGCACCCAGCATCCCCATCATGTCTCTCCAGCACCCAGTATCCCTATCATGTCTGTCCACCTCCCAGTATCCCCATCATGTCTCTCCACATCCCAGTGTCCCCATTATATCTCTCCAGCACCTAGCATCTCCATCATGTCTCTCCAACACCCAGTATTCCCATTTTAAGCCCTATACAATTGAAGTCTTCTCTTCCACCGGCTGCTGCCTCTCCTCCGTGGTGGGCTCTGCTATGAATGATGCTATGGTTTTACCTTTGATCCATTTGTAATTATCATTGACCCAGAAATATAAATAGTTAAAGGTCAAGAATTAACTTTTCCACAACAGTTTTTTCTTGTGTGTTGCAAAGTGCATCTGTTGGTTTTTCTGACACTGTAAATGTTGACATTTTTCTTTAATGTTAACAAAACACATTAAATGACTTTATATGGTCCCTAATATATGTGACATGAAAACTATTAATTTTGTGTGCCACTTATGTATTTATGGCTGCGTTATACCATTTTGGATTCTGCAAAATATAACTGTTATGTTGAAATCAACTCCTGTATTTCCACCACTAGAGGCCTCCCATGCTCCCTCTTCATCCCAGGCCAGTGTCTAAGGGGTATATTTACTAAGCTCGACTTTAGCCAAATCGCCTCAAATCCTGGGAGTTTGGCGGTGATTTAGCCATCACCGTATTCACTAAAGGCAAAGTCCAGGGACTTTAGCCTTTAGCAAATTCGACTCGCCAAACATCGCTGGACAAAAATCATCCAGATGTTTGCCATTCAAAAAATACAGATCACCATATTCACTAAAGGCGATTTGTATAAATCGTTTTTAGATCATCGGCAAATCACAGAAAAATAAATTGCATGCTGTGTGGGGAGCTTTTAATGAAAGCGCCTCACACATAACCTGCAAAACACATGTCAATCTAATTCACGTGTTTTGCTGTGTGTAAAAGCCAAGCACAGCATGCTTGAAAGGCTTAGCCATGTGGTGCTCCTAATGACCATTCGGTCGCTAAAGGGCAGCCTTTTATATTAATGATGACGTCAGAAACACTGGAGCCCCTAATGTAACTTACGTCATCATTTCTATAAAAGGCTGCCCTCTAGCGCCGCGGAAGAAGAGGAGGGAGGCTGTCGTCGGGTCAAGTCCAGAAGAGATCGAGGAGATCAAGAGCTCAAGAGAGGACCAGAGATGCAACTTCTAGCAACCGGAGAGCATTCTACAAGCAACTGGAGAAGATTCCCTGACAAGAAGAAAAAAACTCCAAGCAACTTGTCCCAAGAATGCAAAACGGTGAGTGTCAATTTTTTTTATTCATTTTCTACAACACACAATACAGTCATACACATTTAGTATAGTACACTGTGGTCACAGGAGGTAAGTTCATACATTAGGGGGCATTATTAGGCAGTTTAAATATTTATTTTACACACACACACGTATATTAATGTAATAATGTTTTTAATATGTTTTGTGCACACTGTATTTTGTTTTGCAAACACCACACATAGCGCAGCATGTTTATAAGGCTTACCATGCTGACGCTGACATTACTACAAGGCTAAGCAATGCTGAGCCTTCTAGTTCTATCAGTGTAACATGGCTAAGCCTTTCAAGCATGTCTGGCTTGGTTTTTTTTTCTTGCACACAGCGACGGTGAATATTTAAAGGGCAAATTGCTGTGCTTTTCTATAGAAAAGCACAGCAAATTAACCCCTTGTTAAAGTGACGCTTCTCGTGGGTGATTAAAAATCGCCTAAGAAAATTATCGACAGCCAAAATCGTCTTTTGTAAATATACCCCTAATTTAGGTATCTAGAAGTTGCTATCATCTGAGACACCTGTTCCTCCAGTATATAAACTAGCTACTCCCACACCCCTGTACTGATTCATTGGAGTTGTTTGCCTTGCTGTCATGTCAGTCATGTTTGGCCATCTTTATCTGCATCTTGTGGTTGATACGACGAGCGTACGTTCGCATTCGCCCGTCGTTGCGAATTTTCGTAGCGCTGGATCAGGCCCCTTGTCTCCAGTATCCTGATCCCTGCTCCTGCTATTGGCATTCGAGCCTATCTGTTTCTTCTGAATCTCTGTTCCCTGGAGTTCTGCTATTTTCAAGTCTACACTCATCTGCCAGGCACACTCCATTCAAGTCTGTATTCATCTGCTAAGTAATCTCTGTTCAAGTCTGCATTTCCCCACTGAATACTCCTTGTTACTTCCAGTATTGTTTCTTTCATGTGGACTCCAGTATTCTCAGTACACAGTTTCTGTGGACTCCTCTCTCTCACATTCATTGCCATACCCTCTTTGCAGATTTCAGTATTAATCTTTATTTCAAATATTCTGTTTGGACTCTAGAATAATTTTTATTAATGTGTAATAATTTTCATGCATATCTCTGCACTGTGCTGACTACCCTGTTTATCCTGCACAATAAATCTCTCTGATCTTGAACTGAAATGTGTCCTGTGAATCATAACATGTTAATGTCAGAAATAAGCATAAAAATGATTGTTTGGCCAAATACAGTATAGCAACCAAATACTTGTCATCCTTACATCCTTAGATGTCTCATGGCTACTTCACTGGGGCTACGGAGTTCCTCTGATCTGTGGTAGCCATTTGGAAATATAGCATAGACCAGTGCTCCTCAACCAGTGTGCCATGGCACACCAGTGTGCCACGGAATGTTGCCAAGTGTGCCGCGGTGCAATGCCTTCAACAGGAGAAAAGGCACTGGAAGACCAGCCTTAAGGAAATAAGGGGATACTAGGGGAGACTGCAGACACATGAATGGGAACTACTATGGAGGCTGGAGACACATGATGGGGGCTACTGGGGAGGCTGCAGATGCATGATGGGGCTAACATAGTTAAATTAGTTATAAGAAAAAAAGTTATTAGCTGTGATTTTACATTTTATTAAATAAAAAATAACAATTAAATGTAATATCTGTGTATGCACTCTGTAATTTCTGCTTTTTTTGTATATTTTGCTTTGGTGTGCCGTGGAATTCTGGGAAGGGCTTAGGTGTGTGCGGAATTCTGGGAAGGGCTTAGGTGTGCCGTGGACTTTTGGGAAGGGCTTAGGTGTGCCGAGGGTGAGAAAAGGTTAAGAAGCACTGGCATAGACACGCACACAGTTACACAATCTGTAAATGTTGACATCAATAATGTAAACATTCCATTATTTAATACCCAATTTCTTTGTTCTCAGATGTAGCTTACATTTGAGGAGGTAACATCTTTTGATACAAGGGAGCAATCAAGACAGTGGCGTCTTTGTAG
>WWET01000047.1:1405786-1422043 GCA_011038615.1 Limnodynastes dumerilii
CAGCCCCATACAGTACGCAGCCCCTTGTCACACAGCACCGCAGACAAACCCCCAGTAACCTCATCGTATGTCTCCAGCCCCTTAGTATCCCCCATTATATGTCTCCAGCAACCCAGTATCACCCATCATGTCTCCAGATCCCCAGAATCCCCCATCATGTCTCCTGTCATCCCAGAATTCCCATCATGTGTCCAGCTCCCCCAAGTATTCATATCATGTGTCCAGCTCCCCCCTGTATTCCCATCATGTGTCCAGCTCCCCCAAGTATTCACATCATGTGTTCAGCTCCCCCAGTATTCACATCCTGTGTCCAGCTCCCTCAGTATTCACATCAGGCTTCCAGCTCCCCCCAGTATTCACATCATGTCTCCAGCTCCCCCCAGTATTCCCATCATGTGTCCAGCTGCCCCCAGTATTCCTCTTACTTACCTTTGCTGCGTCCATTGCTCCTTCCTCCGCGCTTCTTTATCCGCTGCCGAATGCCAAAACCCTGCAACATCCGACACGGGAGTTGGAAGTTCGGCCTCAATAACATCATCCGAAGTGTGTTCGGATCCATCCCCATATTCGGGTGGGCTTGGTTCTCTGAGAACAGAGCCTGCATATCTCTAGTGGAGACACACCCAAGTATTGTGATCTTACATCTTGGTGGCAAAGACGTAGACAAATTCCGGCAGTTGAGCTCTCCTGGGCCATTAAAGAAGAAGGTAAGCAGAAAAGTAAATAGATCAGTTAAGGTGTTTTTGTTGCGCCACATGCGGCTTTTCATTTTGACTTGGCTTGCTTGTACCTTGGAGACAGGGATCATCTGTCGGCTGATGGCATGCATTTGTTTGTTGAGGATTTGTTTTCAGTTTTAGGATAATGTTAAGTGAGTTGATGGTGGTAGTGAGCTAGTCAGATGGATCAGCTTGGCGGAAAGTAGGTTAGTTGTATGCTATATGGGTCCAGGTTTACTAAGCATTAGAAAAGTAATGATGAACGCTAAAGCTATAGCTGATATGATAATATTAGTAGAATTACTTTTGTAAAAAACAAGTATTTTATTCAACTCTAAAAAGTATACAATCACATACAAATGTGCAGTATATAAAATTAGAAATATATGAAATTAAATCCAGCAAACTTCTTATTTCTTTGCATAAAGCACCTGGTAAATAAAGATCTGTTGGTGGTAGAGGCATGATGGGAAAGGGGTAACACGACTGATTTAATTATAATGGGTATTGAGCTTGTCCCCCTAACAGTTAGAGGAAGGGATTGGTATAAAAGACTTTGTATTAGGGAGGCCTTCTGAATACGTACGTTGAGTACGTTCTGTCCATAGGGCCTCAATGAGAATATTGATATGGATTTTGGGGAGTCATGATTTATCATTCGATATGATTGGATGTTATATGGACAGTGGTTATACCAGTAGAGACTGATCTAAGAATATATAGAATATGTAGGATATTACAAAATATATAGATTGTAAATTCGTATATACAGTAATTTTCTCTCTGTAAGGATGTTTATCTAGTACTGTATATCTGTTTGCTAGTATCTTTTAAAATATTCATGTATTACATAATGTATTATGATTACACTGATCTTTATATATATCATCAAAATAAACCATAAAATAAATTCTATGAATGTTAAACTATTCAATGTTTATTACTATTGACATATTGATTTAAGAGCACATTTAAATACCTTTTTAGAATATGAAGTTGTCTGACGTTTTCTGCTGTACCGATTATTGTAAACATATTTCAAGTAGTGATACATTGTAAGATCCAAGCATTAATTTTTAATTGGATAACACTTTAAAAATTATTGGATTAATGTAATACTATTTTTTCTATTTTTAAAAACTAAACTCCAATTAAAGCTTATTTTTAGACTTAAATTTTCCTTTATATTTATTATGGAATGGCTTCTGTTTTAAATACGAATGTGTTGTTAACTTTCTTTCCGTTCATTCCATTCGATAGCAAAACCTCAAAAAGACAGGTGACAAATAATTAATCAAATTTGTGTTATTTAGATGCAGGAGAACGGACTACCATATCACTCCTTCTGATGAAATCCCAGGCAAGCGATGAAACGCGTTAAAGTGGTTTGATCCAGTTTCTTTCCTGTTGTTAAAACCTGGTTAAGTTTTGAAAGACTTGTGAAATTAACGGAAGTTAAAATTTGTTTGAACAACGGGCTCAGCATAGATATAGCACTCTGAGGCTTCCTAGAAGCCAAGCGGCTCTGCCTGTTCCCCGGTGATCGAGTACGCTCCAGCTGACACAACCGAGAGACAGCACGAATACTCACCAGCCAACGCTCCTACACCAAAAAGATACTCGGGTTATTGCTATTAGACTGTGCACATAGTGCTACAATGTCCTGGACTTTGCTCAGACACTTACCCTGAAAAGGAATGGTGTATCCAAGTCTTGGGATTTTTACACCTAACTACTATACCTGAGCGCATTATAATGGTATTTGGAGTGTGCCTTTAAAATCTTTTGCTGCATCTCTCTATACCCATTCAACTAAAGTTAATATCCAGTAAAGGATTTATACCTGTGGATTTTGCCTCTACCACCAACAGATCTTTATTTACCAGATGCTATATGCAAAGAAATAGGAATTTTGCTGGATCTAATTTAATATATTGCTCATTTTATATACTGCACATTTGTATGTGATTGTATGCTTCTTAGTGTTGAACAAAATATTTGTTTTTTATAGAAGCCATTCTACTAATTTTATCATATCAGCTACAGCTCATCATTACTTCTCTAGTGTTTGTTGTTTGAGATTGGGGAGAGCAGACCCCAATATATGATTAGCAGAGCTTGTTTGTAAGCTGTTTTATTTCATTTTATGTTGTAACTCATTTAATGCCTTTCTGACCAATTAACCAGTTTTTATTTTCAGATTTACTAAGCTGCGGGTTTGGAAAAGTGGAGATGCTGCCCATAGCAACCAATCAGATTTTAGCTGACATTCTCTAGATGTAAAAAGAAGATGAGAGTTAGAATCTGATTGGTTGATATAGGCAACATCTCCACTTTTCCAAACCCGCAGCTTAGTAAATCTGGCCCTTGGTATGTAGTAGGATGTTTATGGCACTCATGGTGGTGTGACAAGTATTTACATGAGGTAACTACCTTTGATGCTGGATATTGTTGGTGGTGTTTGCCTGAGGTTGAGGACTTATCTAGAAGGATGGTTCTGCTTAGCACTTAAATGAAGTGTTGTGCCGAAGGCTGGTTGAGTGCATTTTTATTGTTGGTTATGTTGAATAGATGTCATTGTTAAGTTAACACTGTACATGTTATTTTGACTTATTGCTACCTGTTATCAAAATGTTGATTACCTGCTTTCTTTGGCCCCCATTAAAATTTAGTTTAAAAACTTAGTTAGAGATCCGTATTAGGATCAATAATTAATTATCTCTTATTAATCAATGAATTTGTTCATCTTAAAAAAATGTAGTTCCCAAATTCTGTTGTCTGCGTACTTTCTTGGTAATTAGTGGTTGTTTATAGAGGTGAGTGTCATCAGGAGGTAAGACACATCACACATCACACATGAGACATTTATGGAAAATCATAGGGCTAGGTATATTTTATCCAACTAAAGTAGTTATTCTGTACTACCACTGCCAGTCTTGGTGCCCTGTGGCCTCTAATCAATTCAATTCTAATCAAAATCAGGCGTATTTACAGGTGACTGGAACAAAAACTTATTGGCACAGCAAATGTAAATGTTACAGCCTAAGTTACTCAAATAATATTCTCCAGAAATTAAAAAGGCAGATTTTAGATAGTCAAGTAAGCCAAATAGTTAAAATACTGTTGGAAAAAGATGTCCAATCATTTTCAAAGATAAATTTGGACACTGTTTCTGATGGGTGTGGGTCCCCGCTGAAAATGTCCCTATTTTGAAAAGCTGTTCGATTGCTTCTGCCTCGAAGAGGCAATGCAATTCATCCCTGGAGCCTCGAGCACAGTGCTCCAAAAGGTAAGTAAAAATTGTAATCCCCAACCCTTTTTTTACCTAATCCTTAACCTAACCCACACCTTCCTTGACCCTAACCCTCCCTTCCCTGCAGCCTGATGCTAACCCTTCCTTCACCGCATGCATCAGCCCACCCCCTATGCGTATCTCCTATACAATACCCCCCGTGTGTGGGGCTCTGATCTGTACGGAGGGCAGCACCAGTTCGCTACACTCCATAATGGAAATACTGGTACTTTGCATGCACATACACTTATCTGTGAATCAGGACCTCTGTTTTTAATTCCTGCTTAAATATAGCCCTCCTTTAATTAGCACTAAATGATATAGAGTCCTATTATAGGAGGATCACTTGAGCACAATTAAAAAAGAAGTTTAAAGAGATATATTATTGGGTTAATAATTTATATATACCATAAAAAAAATCTTTAGTCCTTTTTTGCAAGGTATTCTGAGAAGAAATCCCTATCTTACAGTGCGGATGTCTGGATAGTATGGAGCGTGCTCGTCCTCATTGTACTAACTGCATAATTTCCCCCACCTAAGTTACAAAATAGTTATTCTGCTTCCCACCCTGTTCCGTACCATCCTGCCCTGCTGTCACACATGCTCTGAGTAAAATACTCTGGATTCAAAGGATCCAGATCCACCTTGGGAATGTGGATCTTCACGTTCAGAAAATGCCATATTTTTGTAAGTCGGAATTCATAGTGACTATATGCCCTATAATAAAGCCCTTAATTGCATTTATTCTTCACAATAGGGCTCAATATGCAAATAACTGCAAATCTTTTAATCCATGTGATAGGAGCTTGTGATAATGTTGGGATATTATATTTTATTGTTTTTTTTATATATTTATTTAAATCAATAACCAGCTATGTTACTTCCTAGGATCCCTTATGCAGCTACATGATTAATAATTAATAATTAATAATAATGATTCTGCTATGGGACATGAGATGAAGGTGAGTGTTAGAATGACATTACCACCCACCCAATTCATGTCCCATAGTAGAATCACAGACCGTTACCCTGGTCATCCCTCTTCATCCACCCCATTAGGTTAAACTCAGTGTCAACAGTTATTTTCTTACCATGTGTCTAGATGCCTCCATAATCATGTAAGCACTATATTTACACCCATGATCTATACAAATGCATTGAAAATGTGTAATATTTTTATTTCATTGACTATCCTGCAATACTGTAAATATTACAGATTTGGACATCGGACATATTATAAATAAATTAATGTGAGTGATGCAACTACATAATATTACAAGTAATAAGCATGCTTGCTAAAAAGACCTTTGATGTTTTGGAGCTGATTTAGAGTTGCATTTACACCTTTTTTTAAGGTACAAGTATAGACCTAAGCAATACCATATTAAAATGCAAGGGGAGGTAAACTGTGAAAACAAAATTATATTTAAGAGGTGAAATTTCTTATCTCAACTCTGTTTCATAGATTAAACATAAAGCTATGCAATATTGTAGTTCAGTGTGCAAAAGTAATGTATTTTCCCTGCATGTAAGAGATTTAAGATTAATTAGCACTCCTTACTTTTGCAAAATGGTATAGCTGAGCTGTACACTTACACCTGATTTACTCTTATTCTCAAACTCTGAATCCAGGCCTTTATCTGGGCTACTTAGTTACTGAGGACCTGATTCAGACTTAAGAATGCTTCCGATTTTAGGTGCTTACCTTTAAGAATGGATGCACTGCGCATGCGTAGTAACTTTTATACGCAATTTGCGTTGGACTTATGTTCTCAAATTCCGTGCTTATACACTGTGAACTTAAAATCTGTAGGTGTGTAGTAACATACGCAGAAATGGGCGGTCTATGAATAAATAAATAGGACGATACGCAGAAATGGGTGGAGGGAGGCATTTAAATCACGCAACGAAGGCGCGGTTATGCACTTGCGATCCTTAATAGACGTCCTACGCATTGAAATGTGAAACTACAGTTAAGGGTGCCCTATGGCACTTGTAAATCACATAAAGAACCTAAAAACCGAAGGCATGCCGTGGGAGTTTCATTGCTATTAGTTACGTATATTTAGGAACCTATCGCTTTCTTAAGTGTGAATCAGGTCCTGAGTTACCAGCTAAGAATGGATTGCAAATAGATATATTACCTTATTATTCTCATCTCTTACATGGCACATGTTCAAGTTCTGATACTCTTCTATCTAGAATTTGAAGAAAAGAAAATATTCTTTTGTGGTTTTACATCACTGTTACACTATGCCCCCCTTCTAACTTTAAATCTTTATGCACATTTTACATTTTCTCACATCAATAAAGCAAAATATCTCCTACTATATGAATTTATAGTAACTTTAAATGTGCTTTATAAATGCATTTTATTGATTTGTTATCAAACTGATGGATTAAAATTATTTCTGCACAATGGTATTTGTCTTCCCTCAATAACTTGCATTGAGTTTGTCAATTAAATATTTATTAGCACAATTGGTCTTATTATATTCATTCCTTTTTATAAGTAAATAATTTAGTCTTAGATATATTGCATTTGAGCAATAATGTTTTGGATATGAATAGCTCCAGTAAAATGTTTCAGATAAATGTAAATAAAAATGACAGGAGTTAAAGCTTAGAATCATGTTACCCTAGACTTAGCTGAGTAGTACAATCTATTAAAGGCAATTAACAAACAATCGTAATTACCTTGCTTGGTGTATGGTAAGGATTCATTGATTGTGTGTCTAATTTGACGATCTTTACTTTTTTACTGAAAACCTTTTGAATGTATGATGATTGCTTACCAACAAAATCTAAATTACTATTGGAGATAGACATTTGTGACCACTGGGAATTAATTATCTAGAGTATTACAAGCTAACTTTGTTATATGGACACTGTAGCCGTATAACATTAACTCACTATTATGTAGGTTTTAATGTACCTAATCTATGTGGGTTTCTCTTGTATAGATCAATATCAAGGTATTTATTTGCAAAACAGTAATGTTTATTGCATGACCAGATCACTGGATGACCATTTAATGTCAATTGCAAATTTTTAATGGGTTATTGAATAAACATCACTAATTACATCTTGATTAGACTTGCAATGCTTATGTCTATGAATTTTTGGTAACTATAGCTTTGTTTTGCCATGATATTATTGTGAATCGTGGTGCTAGGTTTAATTCATATTGTATCTTTATTCTGCAGTTTAAAGTGCCAACCTAGACACTGAGTTCTATTTTTGTGGCTCTACCACAAATATGTTCCTGGTACCAGTAATTTAGAAAATGCAGTTCTACCTCTCAGCCTGTGTAGTAATACTATTCAATTCAGTTTCAGAGTTGCGTGTGGGCGCGAGATGGATGCGCACCAAAAAATTTATATACAGCCAATTCAAGGTTGCGCATTTTCGCACAAAAAATGCATGTGTGAATCGCATGCATCCTGCTTTAGACAATGCGTTGACGAAGCCCAACCATGGTTCTGTCTAATTTATCAATTGAGTGGAATGTGCGCACAAGAGTCATAAGGACACATTTTGCCGTGCGCATATATTTAATTCAAAGAAAGGTGGATACAGAAATGCACAATGGTGTATTTTTTTTTTTTGTATTTAAAAGAAAATCTTTTCCCAAAAATGAAATTGTGAATTATTTAATTGCTGAATGTGTTACAGTATGTAAATGTGAGAAACACTAACTAGTTTGTAATATTGCTTTTAAATTTACAGTATCCAACAACATGCAAAAGAAATCTGACAATTTTTATGATTAGAAAAAATAACATTTATTTTTAACATCGCAAAAAAAAAATTTCATTGTTATAAAAAGGGCGTGCGCATGAAAAACTAAAACAACATCACCTCTACAGAAATTCCTCACAGTATAAAATACTCCTGCAGATATCCGCTTCTTTGTTTGTATGTATATTTATTAATTAGTTTTTTAGTAGCTGTTTTGCTCTTTTGTAAATGAGTCACGTCTCTGCCTTGAGGTATTTTCCAATTAAAAAACTGTTTTAAATAAGCTTGCAACATGGTCAGGGCTGGTGCAAAGATATGTAGTAAGCCCATACAAACTGTCAATGCGGCGCGTGAATCAGCAAGTAAACGACCCAACAATACATTAACATATTCAAACACATACGGATTTGTAAGCTGGTTAAGACGGAAAAATGGCATTGCATGCACCTGCTTTACAACCGACAATATGCTTCTTGCACATGTGTAGTACACAATTCCGCCATGCATCTGTCTAAATTTTGCATGGATATGCAACTCGGAATCCGGGCCGAAAGGTGAAGTATCCTAGCTGAACTCTAATTTACAGACTAAACATAAAATAGTATTTCAGAATTTGAGTTATATGTGCAAAAGTAAAGTATTTTTCCTGCAGGCTAAAATTTCATTTAATTACCATTTATTAGCATTGAACTTAGGGATAATTGTGTATGGAAAGAAAACTAGTAAGATTTCTGTAAACCAAGAAAAGGGAGGGAAAATTGTAAGGTAAAGAGGTTGATAATAGAAAAGAAAGATTAAATGGTGGTTGAGGAATTTCACACGGTGAGTTTTAAGGGAGCGTGCAAAGGTTCAGAACAGTGCTCGAAGTGGAAATTTAGAAGTAGCGGTATGGAAATTTCAGCACCAGATGTGTCTTGAGTTTGGCAAAGTAAACAGGTCAACAATGAGAAATCACATTGGGCCTTATCCAGACCTACGCTCGCAAGCGATCGTACGCTGGTCGTAAGCAGAAATTAGGCAGAAAAAACGCACTGTGCATGTGCAGAGTGACAACTTTCGGTCGTACCAATGACCTTTACGTAGTGGCGATTCAGGCGTCCGTATTCTTTGCGTTTTTTCCGACGACGGGGCGTGTTTATATTACGAAGTTAGCACGGACGCTGGAGTTAGGGAATGTAGGCGGGGGGGGGCCATTTAAATTGTACAGTATGGGCGTGCTTAGTCCGGTACGATCAGCTCATCGCTACGAAAATTCGTACCGACGCCGGAAAAAGTTAAGGTAGGGTTCAGCCGGCGTACGGAGGTAAAGGTAAGGGGAGTGTCATGGGAGTGAAAGTTTTTACGCTGGATCGATAATACGCTCCGCTCTCATGCGTAGGTCTGGATCAAGGGGAGTGCATCGTTGGTACGCTGCCGTAAAGCGTAGGTCTGGATCAGGCCCAAAGTCACAATTGGATTTTATCACCTAAAAATTAAGTAAAAGTTGAAAAAACACCTATATTATTATTACATCTGGATCACCATTCACAACATATAAACTCCTTTGTTTGCAGTGATATAAGTGTACATGACCATGTCTAGGAATAACATCTATTTGGGTGCCCATGTTTTCTGGCTATGCAGAGTGCATAAAGGTGCAAAATATGCAACGCTAACAGGCATATGCTCAACTGTAAATTAGCCCGTGAAATGGTTCTATATCTTCAATATACTATTTTGTGTTTTTAGGATAGGTAAGCATACAATTAACATTCAATGTATTTAAACAAAATATAAGTATTTATCATTTCTAACAAAAGCAAAAATAGTGATGTCTTCATATGCAATTCAATTCTTTTTAACTAGTTATGTATATTCTTGCTTAAGGTGCAATCTTGCTTAAGATTCTATCTATCTATCTATCTATCTATCTATCTTATGAAGAGTTGAAATTACTTCCTTATTGATTTAGGTACAAAACAATTACATATTGGCAAGAAGATGAGCACCACACATTTCCACCTTATATACCAAACACTTGTTTGACACATTAGTGAAAGACATACAATGACATCTGAGAATACCAGAAGGATGATGTTAACAAATCCTCTATAGACACCTATGTGTGTAAAGAAAAAAAACATTCTAAAAGACACATTTGATGACTAAGGAAGCTGAGTAAGCACAAAAGTGCCTGCTAAACAGCTGTTAGAAACAGTTGTGAAAATATCAGCTGCTGATTTTGCTAAGATAAAATGCCATATTAGTAGTACCACAGGATAAGTGTAATTAGTTATTTACATAAACAATACAGTTTAAAAGTATATAAATACGTATCAAATGTTTAGAGAAAACCTTGGGAGGGAATAGTCCAGGGGTTGTCAATCACAGTCCTCAAGTACCACTAACTGTGTATGTTTTTCAGCAGTGGGAGTCCTCACACCGATGGCTGTCATTGCGAAGTAGAGACAGGCAAAAGTTGCTTTTCGGTTGTCTCTATTTCAAATGACAGCCATTTTAGATTTGTTTTTGATACATTTGTGAGTATGCGATCGACAACCACACATTCCTTTTTTCAGAAGACGCTGGACCACCGGAGAGGTGAGTAACCCTCTCCAGGGACTTTTAGGCTTAAGAAGGGGGGTTAGGGTTAGTCTTAAGGTAGGTTTTGGGTAGCGTATTTTGACAAAATACGTCCGTGCAAGAGGTGTGCCGAGGGGAGTGTAGCGAACTTACGTGTACGAAAATACGCTCCGCTAATATACGTACGCACACACGTAGTTCTGGATCTACCCCAATGTTCTTAATATTTCTCTAACATTTGATATCAGTTCCAGTAAGGTAAACTTTTTGGATTTAGAGATATATGTTGAGAATAATGTAATTTTAACTAAGAACTTTATTAAGAAAACCGATACTAACTCTCACATCCAGGTAACTAGCAACCATCATAACAAGTGGCTAGAAAATATCCCTAAAGGGCAGTTCCTCCGGATTAAGAGGAACTGTACCAAAGATGAGATGGGTAAGATACATATAGAAAATAAAAAACAACAGTTTATGAAGAAAGGATATAGGGAGGAAACTTTAAACCAAGTAATTAGGGAAGTAGACCTCATAGACAGAGAAACACTACTTACCAGGAAAGAAAAATCGAATAAAGAGCAGAGACCTCACTTTATCCCCTTTATATCCCAATACAATTCCCAATATCGGGAAGTGGAAAAAATCATTAGGAAACATTGGGGTATTTTGAAAAGAGACCCGGATCTAAGGGAACACATTGGTGAGCAACCACGTTTTATATAAAGAAAAGCCCCCACCTTGAGAAGTAAACTAGTTAAATCAGCTTTTCGAGATCAAGTTCAAAGTGGAGGTATCAAGAGCAAGGGTTTTTACCGATGTGGACAATTTCCAATGTGCATAAATAGCCCTAATTCTTTTAACACAAAGAAAACCGAAAGTATTGTATCACGGGTTAATAATAAAAATGAGTTTATTACATGTGACTCGAAATTTTGCATATATATATATTAGAATGCGCATGTAACAAACAATATATAGGATGTACCACTAGACCACTTAAAGTGAGATGGGCAGAGCACCCAAGGAATATTAAGAAGGGTGTTATGACCCATTCGGTCTCTGCCCATTTCAAGGATGTTCATAATAGTGATCCCAGACAAATAATCACTTTCTGTGGTATTCGACAGGTCCAGGCCAATCGGAGAAACAAGGATCATCTCTCAGCTTTAGCAAGAACTGAAATGCGATGTATCTTTGATTTTAATTTGATGGAGCCCGGGGGACTAAATCAGGACTTCGAGTTGAAATGGTTCCTGTAAGTTGGGTCCCCTAGGTGTCTAACCCTTGGAGGTAAGTGGGCTGGATTGTTGGTTAAACCTGCAGATACAGTCATACCACCTGGTAAGCGCCCGAACCTGTCTAATCTCGGAAGCTAAACCAGGTGGGCCCGACTAGTACCAGGAAGGTGACTCCCTGGGAATACCGAGTACTGTATAAGAAAAAGGACTATGCACCCACCAGCCACCCCAGGGAGTCAACAGTATGTTTACTTGGGATGCACTGCATTTCAGGTAAGTCTGATTATGTTGGCATTATCATTATTGATACAATTGGGTGTGGTCTCTAAAAAGCGCTGATACAACCTATCGCAGCTAACAACACCTTTAGAGTGTCCAAAAACTCTAAAAAGATACAGATAAAACAAAGCTATGTAGGTGTGGAAGACAGCGCAGGATGGATAAAAAAAATAAAAACAATAAAATCAATATACAAAAAACTTAATCTGCGGCTGTATGTCCCCCCAAAAAAAGTTCTAAACGGCATACAACAGGACGGAATCCACTTGTGGAAAAACATCCTTTGTTCCTTTTGTCAGATTCACCTAATCATATCCTCCCAGGATGTGCGTGAAGTACATATAAATGAGAGAGATATATGATACAGGTTAAAAGATAGACTGATTATGTCTCACCTTATAAGGATATAAACAATATGGGATGAGCAAGGTAATAAATAAATAAATAGATAAATTGAGTAAATATAAATACATTCATTTATTTGTTAAAACCATACCCATATAACCCAGAGGGTTGTGCTAAAAAACGGGTCCCAATGATGAAAAGTACTAGTGAAAAAAAAGTACCATCTAACAATAAAAACATATAGATATAAACTGTAGAGCCACGGTTAAAAACCCAAACCAGGATCTAGTCTTCTAATTCCGGGGGTTGAATATGGACGTCCCGTCCGCTACGAGAAAACCCGACAGGAGACATGAGCACTGGAAAGGGAGACACCTGGATACAGACAATGGAGGAACCTTAACGCGTTTCGGGCTTAGCCCTTTCTCAAAAGTAATCCTACTTTTCTTAAGGTGCGTATATTATAGTGCAGGGTCCCGGAAGAGTGTATTACGTGGATCAG
The DNA here is from genome assembly GCA_011038615.1 of Limnodynastes dumerilii. Classification (NCBI taxonomy): domain Eukaryota; kingdom Metazoa; phylum Chordata; class Amphibia; order Anura; family Limnodynastidae; genus Limnodynastes; species Limnodynastes dumerilii. The sequence continues at coordinate 1,418,468 of WWET01000047.1, forward strand.
TCCGTTGCCATAGTAGCGTATCAACACTTCCGGTATTTCTCGATTCAACAATTAAGGTGCATAGGTTAGTTGTTATGGTGACGGCTGGTTGCTTCCGGTTCTTTTCAGCCCAACAATGGTGACGTCCGTGGTATTTCTAGGAGAGGTTGCTATGGACGCACAATGACGATTGCTGATAGCTGCTAATGTTATTTACAGTCCCGGAGAACATATCTCTATTAGTTGTATGCCGTATATATACCTAGATAAATGGTCTAATATATACACAAGCCTCAGATTAAAAACAAAAAATCCCCCAAAAATATATACTTATGCGGACAATGAAACATATATAAGAAATATACATAATTGACATTATATATCTAAAGCGATGGCCTGCTGTTTAGCCTCAGATTATTAGGATAATTATACAAAATTAGGTTAGACATATTAAAATATTAAAATATATAGTTAAAAAGCACATGTAATTGATGCACAGGATTGAAAAAACTGAATGGTGACCAAAGGAATTGGTAACAGCAATTGTGATACTAAACCTAGTGATGAACTGTCAAAAAGGTTAATTTTGACCAAAAATATTGAATGAGTGGTCTTGGAGGGCTTAATAATAGAGTACATATTCTGATAAAAAATGATTCCCATAGATTTCAGGGGTGAAGCCGGTAGGTATCTACCCCCGCATTGATGGGGACCCCAAAAAACTAATTGAAATGGTGCAATTATCGTAACCTCCATTAACCATATAAATAAAACACAATTGAGAACAAACAAAATTGATAAACAAAATATAGACAAAAATGACATAAAAGTTAGGGACCTTTCGGTGACCATGGTAGCAAACCGGCTTACCATGTCACCCCAAACTAATAAATGTGATTCAATAAACGTAAATTCCCATTTAACAGGGATGAAGTCCTTAGGACTCAGCAGTGTGTGAAAATATGAACATATACGTGAATCTTTAATGGGTGTGTAGTCGAAGTGAAGGGAGAAGTGAGCTTGGGTGAGGAAAGGGGAAGGAGAAAATAAATCCTCAATAGAGGATAAAAATGTGAGTACATCACTTGAATGATGTAAATGGGGAAGTGAATACTCAATAGGAAATTGTGTGCAAGGGACACCTTTTTGACAGTTCATCACTAGGTTTAGTATCACAATTGCTGTTACCAATTCCTTTGGTCACCATTCAGTTTTTTCAATCCTGTGCATCAATTACATGTGCTTTTTAACTATATATTTTAATATTTTAATATGTCTAACCTAATTTTGTATAATTATCCTAATAATCTGAGGCTAAACAGCAGGCCATCGCTTTAGATATATAATGTCAATTATGTATATTTCTTATATATGTTTCATTGTCCGCATAAGTATATATTTTTGGGGGATTTTTTGTTTTTAATCTGAGGCTTGTGTATATATTAGACCATTTATCTAGGTATATATACGGCATACAACTAATAGAGATATGTTCTCCGGGACTGTAAATGACATTAGCACCTATCAGCAATCGTCATTGTGCGTCCATAGCAATCTCTCCTAGAAATACCACGGACGTCACCATTGTTGGGCTGAAAGGAACCGGAAGCAACCAGCCGTCACCATAACAACTAGCCTATGCAGCTTGATCGTTGAATCGAGAAATACCGGAAGTGTTGATACACTACTATGGCAACGGACTGATTCACATCATACACTCTTCCGGGACCCTGCACTATAATATACGCACCTTAAGAAAAGTAGGATTACTTTTGAGAAAGGGCTAAGCCCGAAACGCGTTAAGGTTCCTCCATTGTCTGTATCCAGGTGTCTCCCTTTCCAGTGCTCATGTCTCCTGTCGGGTTTTCTCCATCGGTAGCGGACGTCCATATTCAACCCCCGGCATTAGAAGACTAGATCCTGGTTTGGGTTTTTAACCGTGGCTCTACAGTTTATATCTATATGTTTTTATTGTTAGATGGTACTTTTTTTTCACTAGTACTTTTCATCATTGGGACCCGTTTTTTAGCACAACCCTCTGGGTTATATGGGTATGGTTTTTACAAATAAATGAATGTATTTATATTTACTCAATTTATCTATTTATTTATTACCTTGCTCATCCCATATTGTTTATATCCTTATAAGGTGAGACATAATCAGTCTATCTTTTAACCTGTATCATATATCTCTCTCATTTATATGTACTTCACGCACATCCTGGGAGGATATGATTAGGTGAATCTGACAAAAGGAACAAAGGATGTTTTTCCACAAGTGGATTCCGTCCTGTTGTATGCCGTTTAGAACTTTTTTTGGGGGGACATACAGCCGCAGATTAAGTTTTTTGTATATTGATTTTATTGTTTTTATTTTTTTTATCCATCCTGCGCTGTCTTCCACACCTACATAGCTTTGTTTTATCTGTATCTTTTTAGAGTTTTTGGACACTCTAAAGGTGTTGTTAGCTGCGATAGGTTGTATCAGCGCTTTTTAGAGACCACACCCAATTGTATTTTTAACTTCTTCAGACAAGCTTACCAAATTCCTCAACCTGCTTAACAGTTGTCTACGCTATTTACAACTACTATATTATATGTCTTTCCTTTCAGGATTAACACAAACTATCTGGCTGGTCCTGTGTGTGATTTATAGCACTTGCCCTTATGTATAAATCCCCAATATCCTATAGAGTGTAAGCTTGTGCCAGGGTCCTCTTACCTACCCAGTCTGTCTGTATGTTACCACCCAGTCTTGTTATAATGATTGTTAAATTGTAAAGCGCTACGTAATCTGATGGCGCTATATAAAAACCTGTTAATAAAGAAAGAAAGAAAGAAATAAGTACAGCTCAAAGCACAAGATAACATCCAAGCCACAAGCCACAACATAAGGGACATGCTTCAGAGTTTTAGTTCAGCGAATGTGCAAATCCGCTGTTTAAAATGCATGTGACCTATTCAGCTTCCTACGTAAACAACTCTGAATGGGTGTAGTGAAAATGAGCATGCTTTTAAAACACGCAAACAGATGTACAGATGTGTATGGGCAGATAGGCTGAGAGGTGTAATGCATCATCCTATTTAAGTTTGCATGTTTCAAAGTATCTTTTATTAGTATTTTTTGTTTAAGCAAAACATAAAAAAAAAAAAAAAATCATATCTGTATCTAAAAAAAAATGCCTTTTCAGCAATACACAGCTAATCATTTAGAAGTGGTGGGATGGAAGCATAAAAATAATAGAAGTAAAGCAGGATTTATAGTTTTCCTATTAAATCAGTGGGAGAATTGATTGCGTAGCATAACTTCTATACTGCCACACTTCCAGCTTTGATTCATACTATAGAAGACACAGTTTGTATAGTGCAGTGTGTGCAGAGTGTGTGTTTAAATGTAATAGTTAAATCTTTATAAGGTGTGCAGGGCTGTGTTATAACTAAGAATAAGCCATCATGTCATTTATGAAAATCTCTTCTGTCTTATGATTATATGGACAGGTGCAAAAACTTAGGAAGAATCACTGGGAATTCAGCTGCTATTCTGCATATTTACTCATTTTACTAGAGTGGAAACATAGAAACATAGAAAGTGACGGCA
>WWET01000048.1:8327-20396 GCA_011038615.1 Limnodynastes dumerilii
TACTCTTCACCCTTTTTACTATATTACAGTCCTGCTGAGTCTCAGCTCTGCCTCAGTGCCATCTTATCCCTCGGTCTTGGCTGTGTCGCTCTCCTGCCCCCTCTCAGAGGGCCTGATTCTGAATTGTGTATGACACGACCTCCGCAAGCTGCTTGTCGCATGTTATGCAATGGATCCTCCTAGCATACAGAATTTAGTTCCATACGCTAGGAGATCAGTCCAACAGGGCGTCACCCCAGATCCGCATGCCTAATCCCTGCAAGGCAGATATGGAGAGTGGGGGGCTGTATGCACTTTCACAGACGCAGATCCATGCAGAGAAATTAAGGTTGGGTTCTGGACATGTGAGTGCAGAACATGTGAGTTCACTTACCTCTCATGTGCGGATCTCAGGTCTGGATCAGGTCCAGAATCTCTAACCACCATTTTGTAACTGTCGTTTTCTAACTAATTATTTACATGATCTACTTTCCCACTGCATTTTGGGAGATTTTTGTTTTCTGCCATCTTAAACCCCTTTCACATTACCAAAGGCAATAAGCCGTTTTTTTTCAGCCTGGCTTATTGCTGGGGCAAAAAAAATACACCTGTTTGGGAATTCCTGGTCCTGGGTCTGCCCGGACAGTGTAGGTGCAGTGTGTGGCTCCTGGGGAGGGATTTGTTTACTGTTGCATAGCAACAGTAATTAAATCCCTCCAATCAGGTGTGTTAGTGAGACCCAGGTTAAAAAAAACCAGGGTCAGCACCATTCACACCACCACTTACCGGGCCCAACGCAGGAAAAACCCTTTTTTCCCGGTGTCTGAGTCCCGAGTCATTAGTCTTGGGATCAGGACCCTGGTACCTTTCAGATCACCACCAAAAAACCCAGGTTTTTGGCCAATAGGTCAAATTCGTATAAAGCCCATTTTTGCGGCCAGCTTGGGGGGGCTTCCTCTACGTTACAAACGGTTGTCATTTTATATCTGCTGTGTGGTCATGATACAGTCTTAATTTTTCTCCATTTTAAATTTAGGCACTCCTCCGAATGCCGGTCCCAAATGATGCGAGTGCCCACATGTTTTCCCTCAGTCATGCTATGCTCCTCTCTCAGCCATGACATACAGCTCTTATCCCCAGCCAGATGTCTTCCCTCAGTCATGCTATGCTCCTCTCTCAGCCATGACATACAGCTCTTATCCCCAGCCACATGTCTTCCCTCAGTCATGCTATGCTCCTCTCTTAGTCATGACATACAGCTCTTATCCCCAGCCACATGTCTTCCCTCAGTCATGCTATGCTCCTCTCTCAGTCATGACATGCAGCTCTTATCCCCAGCCACATGTCTTCCCTCATTCATCCTATGCTCTCCTCTTAGTCATGACATACAGCTCTTATCCCCAGCCACATGTCTTCCCTCAGTCATGCTATGCTCCTCTCTTAGTCATGACATACAGCTCTTATCCCCAGCCACATGTCTTCCCTCAGTCATGCTATGCTCCTCTCTTAGTCATGACATACAGCTCTTATCCCCAGCCACATGTCTTCCCTCAGTCATGCTATGCTCCTCTCTTAGTCATGACATACAGCTCTTATCCCCAGCCACATGTCTTCCCTCAGTCATGCTATGCTCCTCTCTTAGTCATGACATACAGCTCTTATCCCCAGCCACATGTCTTCCCTCAGTCATGCTATGCTCCTCTCTTAGTCATGACATACAGCTCTTATCCCCAGCCACATGTCTTCCCTCAGTCATGCTATGCTCCTCTCTTAGTCATGACATACAGCTCTTATCCCCAGCCACATGTCTTCCCTCAGTCATGCTATGCTCCTCTCTTAGTCATGACATACAGCTCTTATCCCCAGCCACATGTCTTCCCTCAGTCATGCTATGCTCCTCTCTTAGTCATGACATACAGCTCTTATCCCCAGCCACATGTCTTCCCTCAGTCATGCTATGCTCCTCTCTTAGTCATGACATACAGCTCTTATCCCCAGCCACATGTCTTCCCTCAGTCATGCTATGCTCCTCTCTTAGTCATGACATACAGCTCTTATCCCCAGCCACATGTCTTCCCTCAGTCATGCTATGCTCCTCTCTTAGTCATGACATACAGCTCTTATCCCCAGCCACATGTCTTCCCTCAGTCATGCTATGCTCCTCTCTTAGTCATGACATACAGCTCTTATCCCCAGCCACATGTCTTCCCTCAGTCATGCTATGCTCCTCTCTTAGTCATGACATACAGCTCTTATCCCCAGCCACATGTCTTCCCTCAGTCATGCTATGCTCCTCTCTTAGTCATGACATACAGCTCTTATCCCCAGCCACATGTCTTCCCTCAGTCATGCTATGCTCCTCTCTTAGTCATGACATACAGCTCTTATCCCCAGCCACATGTCTTCCCTCAGTCATGCTATGCTCCTCTCTTAGTCATGACATACAGCTCTTATCCCCAGCCACATGTCTTCCCTCAGTCATGCTATGCTCCTCTCTTAGTCATGACATACAGCTCTTATCCCCAGCCACATGTCTTCCCTCAGTCATGCTATGCTCCTCTCTTAGTCATGACATACAGCTCTTATCCCCAGCCACATGTCTTCCCTCAGTCATGCTATGCTCCTCTCTTAGTCATGACATACAGCTCTTATCCCCAGCCACATGTCTTCCCTCAGTCATGCTATGCTCCTCTCTTAGTCATGACATACAGCTCTTATCCCCAGCCACATGTCTTCCCTCAGTCATGCTATGCTCCTCTCTTAGTCATGACATACAGCTCTTATCCCCAGCCACATGTCTTCCCTCAGTCATGCTATGCTCCTCTCTTAGTCATGACATACAGCTCTTATCCCCAGCCACATGTCTTCCCTCAGTCATGCTATGCTCCTCTCTTAGTCATGACATACAGCTCTTATCCCCAGCCACATGTCTTCCCTCAGTCATGCTATGCTCCTCTCTTAGTCATGACATACAGCTCTTATCCCCAGCCACATGTCTTCCCTCAGTCATGCTATGCTCCTCTCTTAGTCATGACATACAGCTCTTATCCCCAGCCACATGTCTTCCCTCAGTCATGCTATGCTCCTCTCTTAGTCATGACATACAGCTCTTATCCCCAGCCACATGTCTTCCCTCAGTCATGCTATGCTCCTCTCTTAGTCATGACATACAGCTCTTATCCCCAGCCACATGTCTTCCCTCAGTCATGCTATGCTCCTCTCTTAGTCATGACATACAGCTCTTATCCCCAGCCACATGTCTTCCCTCAGTCATGCTATGCTCCTCTCTTAGTCATGACATACAGCTCTTATCCCCAGCCACATGTCTTCCCTCAGTCATGCTATGCTCCTCTCAGCTGCACAGCTAGCAATGGCAGATACATAGCAGTAAAATAGGCAGGCATAAAATGAATAGAACAGTAAAATAACAGAACAGAAATACAGACATGTTAACGGAGTGTAACACTATACACAGCTTTGATCTTCCTAGTACAGAACATTTTGCAGGGTCTGTAGCCCCGCACACACATCCTACCACCTGATATCTAGCAGTTTCCCAGCCTGCACCATCATGCCAGAAAGCAAAGATATGGCATGGGATTTATTCACTTGCTGTTGCCATGGCACCTCATTACACCCAAAACTTCAGCACGGAGATGGCAGCCTCCATGTCCCGCTCTCTTCCTGCGTCCTATCACCTTCTCTGCATACACCTGAATCTGGGTGGGAAAAAGACGCACCACTCCCGGCTCCACTCACCACAACACAGGGGCTCGCCATGTCTGCTCTGTCCGGGAAAGCCACAAGCATGGAAGGAAGAGAAGCAAGAAAGGGTCCGTTTCCTGCACCTGCCACAGCTCATTGTACCTACACAAGGCCGCAGCCTGGAGCTCACACACATGGCCTGACGGAAATAATTGTTATAATTATTGCATTATTTTGTTAGGTAGTAAGTAAAAATATCTTATTTACATGTAGTAAGTCGAAAATGTAGTTGGCATAATTTGGGACCGGCATTTGGAGGAGTGCCAAAATTTACAACATAAATAAATGTGACTATAGGATGGTTTACAAATTCTAAGGTATCAATATGAATTCTTAGCTTAATTTATGAACAAGGAAGTAAGCATTCCAATGTCTCTGTCTTTGCCACAGCATTCTACATCCAGTATAATAAATGCTGAAAGCATATTGTCACATTCACCCCACAGGGGAAATGTACATTAGATATATGGATGTAGCTTCCCATAAAATGGCTGTATAGGTGAACAGAGATGAAATTAGTTTATAAAGAAGAACCAGGGCTTGGATTTAATCTGAGTTTGCATTTTTCTATTTCTTCCCTCTGGAAGGTCTCATCGGTATGGTATCGGTATGGGGGTAGGGCTTAAAGATACGATTTATGCAAATTGTTTCATTAAGCCCCACCCCCTGTCCATCACTACTACAATTCATAGTGTCCCTGAGGGTGGACGGGGCTTGATTATGAAAATCACGTCATCAAGTCCCTCCCAATCCCTAGTTGCTAGGGACCGCTGTAATGATAGGCAGTGGGCGGGACTTGCGGGAAATAGTCGGGAAAATGTCTGAATTCATGAGTCTTCTGGATATTCCAGGAGAGTCAGCAACCCTGGATTTAATTTGAGGAACTTGGGTACTTCTGTGTTTTGGGACAGCGTGAGGTAGAAGGAGATGCTGCATAGCTGTTCTTTTGGTGTTTGTGTAACTACTGTTGATTTGTATCAGCTAACTACAAGAAAACAGACCATATGAATGTGATAATGATGCACAGGACTGTACAGGCTATATTGTATTTTCCCCATAAATAAGTTAGTTTTTTTTTAAAAAGTACTTACCGGAGACATTATTTACATTTAAAACAGGAAAATAAACATTAGATTTCCCTTTCACTCATCAATCATAAATTCCCTGCAGTAAAGGAGGTAAGGGCTAAACCCTAACAGTAAAAACAAACTATTAATAAAGTCACAACAGTAAACAAATGCCCTTACTGCAGCGTGTTTCATATACAATAATTACATTACCTTTTGATTTAGAGTTTAAAGTAAATAATATTTAGACATCTAAAACATACTCCAGACAAATGAGAAGCCTCTAGATGCGTTTGTATGAGATGCTCAAGAGCTCTACAAACATGAAAGCACCACCTCAATTAGGGCCCATCTTCATCTGGGAAAAGAAGCGGTGAATGAGGGCTGAATATATTAGATAATGCGTACTCACAGAGGAGCATTCTTTCACTGAAAGAAAATTTTCCTGATAAGAAACCCAAAGCTGGCCTCAGAGTTTCTCGCTGCTAATTTCATTTGAAAATGTTTAACTAACTGTGAGTAGATATCCATATTTAACAAAGACATAATTAATGCAAGCCTCTCTTTTTTCTTTTTTTCCCCCCTGCTCTTAGAAGACATCATAACAAGACACACAAGTACAGGGAAATGTATTTTTAGAGGAACTCATTTAAGGACAAAGAATTGACCTATAGCATTTCATTAAACAAACCATCCTAGCCTAAAAAAAAAATATATATATACATAAAAAAAAAGGATAAGAGAAGACTTGGCAAATACAGAGCTGAAATAAACCAATTTCAAAATGCAAATTGTGAAATACAGATGTTGAGCATGATATTTTAAATATATATATCACATGTTCAGTAGAAGAACATTAGCTATTTAAAATGTAAATGTTAAATGGAAAATCAAACACAATTCTAGGATCCTTTAACAATGTGTGTTTAATAAAATATATAAATGAAGGAATCCACTAAGCAGCTTCCCTTCCCCCTTTAAGTGTTTAAGACATAAATCTTTGTTCCATAATAAGCATTACATATTACTTCTGGGGTATTTCAAAGTAAATTGTTTAATTAAGATTATAGGCTTGAAAAGTATATTTAATAAGCTTTGGTGTAGTTAAGAATTTATATAAAAGTATGTCTCGTAATAAGTGCTGAAGGATATAATGATTGGGGACTTCCATGTGCTACTAGAAAAATGACATAATAAATATGAAAAATAAACTGGTCCATTGAATTCAACCTTTAATAAATTTTAATAATTTTAATTCTAATTATAGCTCCATATCCAATTTATTTTAAGAATGCAATTCAATGCGGGTAAATGGAGGGCTAATATATTAACAGGGGGAAGGTGGTTAATGCAGTGAAGGGGTTAACTAGTGTAAATTGAAGGGGGGGCTAATTAAATATGTATGTATGTATGTATGTATATATCTATCTATCTATCTATGTATCTATCTCAGGGTTGCCGACTTTTGCCAGCTTCCCTCCGGGAGATCCCAGAGGGAAGCTAGCGACGCATGCAGGGGCGGGGCTTAATGACGTGATTTATGCAAATCCCATCATTAAGCCCTGCCCCTGCATCTTATTTAGCCAGTTTTAGCGATTTATGCAAATACCATCATTAAGCCCGCCCCTGCATCTTATTTAGCCAGTTTTAGCTTAAATAGTCATCGGGACGGGGCTTGATGGCGCAAATTGTGTCATTAAATCGCTCCCTGGCCCTAGCAACACTAGTTTACTAGTGTTGCTAGGCAGGGGGGCAGGACTTGAGGCCGTGGATTCCATGAAACCACGGGCCTAAAGACCCTTGCGGGAGATTTGCCGGCTCTCCCGGGATACCCGAATTTCGGGAGTCTCCTGGACATTCCGGGAGAGTCGGCAACCCTGATCTATCTATCTACTCATCTTTCCCTTTCCTGTCCATTACTGTCAGACAGCAATTGCACTCTGTGCAGTGGTCGGCCAGAAATCCCAGCAGCTCTCAGTGATCTGCCTCCTAGTGCTCAGCTGCAGCTGCCGACAAAATCACTGCAGACGCTATTTAAATTTGGATACAACTGAAATTCCCCATCAAAGCGCTAAAGTAACTGCAGCAGCTCCTAACCAGCAGAGAGTCCCAGACTCTAAATGGAGATTTATTGAAGATTAACACGTGTGGTGTAGTTGCGGAAAATACTTACGGAAAATACTTTAAACAGGGCCGGTGCTAGCATGTCTGGCGCCCACTGCAAAAAATAAATTTGCACCCTCCTCTTTTATAAATATTATACTCACACTGCTGTGCCCCCTTCAAAATCACATTGCTGTGCCCCCTTTAGAATCACACTGCTGTGCCCTCTTCATAATCACATTGTTGTGCCCCCTTTATAATCACACTGCTGTGCCCCCTTTATAATCACATTGCTGTGCCCCCTTTATAATCACACTGCTGTACCCCCTTCATGCTCACCCTCTTGTTGTTTTATTATTATTGCAGTACCAGTGTGACCAGCGGAAGATGGTAAGCGGTGGGAAGCGTGTACCGCGCAGTGCTTACCTGGGTTAGTGGGTGTACACACACACACACAGTGCACGCATAATACATGCTACACACACACACAGTGCACCCATAAGACATGCTACACACACACAGTGCACCCATAAGACATGCTACACACACACAGTGCACCCATAAGACATGCTACACACACACACTGCACCCATAACACTGCACACATAAGAGATGCTACACACACAGAATGCACACACAAGACTTGCTATATGCACACAGACCATGCACCCATTAGACATGTTATATATACATACACACACTGCACCCATAAAACACGTCACTTTACAGGAGAGACAATGCAGACACAGGATTGTACCTGATATCACTCTGACAGCAGCATCTGCCATATGCTGCACACACAGGAAAACACACACACACACACACAGTGCACCCATTAGACATGCTATATACACACACACACACACACACAGTGCACCCATAAGACATGCTACCCACACACACAAACACAGTGCACCCATAAGACATGCTACACACACACACTGCACCCATAAGACATGCTACACACACAGTGCACCCATAAGACATGCTACACATACACACAAACACACATACACACACACACACACACAGTGCACCCATTAGACATGCTATATACACACAGAATGTGCCCCTAATAGACATGTTATATACATATACACAAACTGTGCACCATTTAAGACAGGCTACAAACACTTCTCTTTGCAGCACCTACTTCTCAGACCACAAAAAATAACTTAGATAATGCAGACACGATTGTACCTGAAATCACTCAGACACAGCAGCATCTTCCATGTGCTGCATAGACAGGAAAATGGCGGAAACACTGATTCCTCCCTCTGATCAGATGACTGGTCACATGGGCTAGACATCAGCAGATGTCCTTTAGCTCACTTGGATCTAGCATCTACCTACAGCACAGGCTGGCGCCGCTGTATTGAGGACCAGTGCTGGCTCTCACAGTTGTCACAGTTAAATCTGGCTATATGTCAGTTCTGAGAAACGGGGATAAGAGCAGCGGCGCCTATCCAACATGGCACCTGGATACGCTGCATCCCCCCACGGAGTGCATCGTGCCAGCCCTGACTTTAAACATAAGTATCAAAACAGAAACACAAATAAAATAGAAAACGCTTTGCTTAAGACAAATGGAGTGGCTGTTCTAGAGCTAGAGATGCTGAGTAGAATGTCCAAGCCCTCTTTGGTGCTAGCCCGGTTAGCACTGTGGTTCCATGCCGGGGGACAGCTAAGCAGCAGAGACAGAGAACGCACAGATGTGTAAGAAGATGAATGAGAGCTTAAAAAAAATGTGTTTTGGGTGTATATGTCCTTTATCAAGTGTAGGTTTCTGACTGCTGCCGGATTGTTTAAACCTCTTCTTTAAATCATCTGGCACCGGTGAAGGATACTTCACATAGAAATAAGTAGCCCTAACTATATTGCTATGTACAAAACTAACTTTATATTGTCATTCTTTTTATTGACTAAACAGATTTTACCCATTAAACTTTTGGTGTATATCACAATAAACAATACAGTATAGACATAACTAGCAAATTATATAAATTGAAAGACTATGCAGTTACAGATTATAGTGAATAAATAATCAAACCTCCTAACCATCCGGTATAATTATTTGTATTGTCCAATAGCAACAATAGAAAATTATTAGAATAATAAAATCCAGTGCTACAACAGTATGGTAAAAAATATTTTAATGTCTGATTAAAAATCAGCAAAATGGCTCAACAGCCCACCTTGTTTATCTTATCAAGTCTGCCTGTCTCGCTTATTCAAGTCAAGTCTTGTTGTGCTCTAAAGCCTTTGTCTACTACACATTAGCATATCCTACATTAAACCCTCTAGCTTCCAATACCACATTGAGACCCTATCACGTCCCCAGGTACCCAGTGCAGATACCCAACCAAGTCAGTCCGTAATAAGGGTTCTTAACCTTGACACTGATCAATGATCTCAGACACATTACAGTTATGGTTTTCCTTAAAATGTTGTAACATCGGATGGGATGCAAGTCTCCTTTTAAAACCCCTAACATGTTTAGACCATCTAACTTTATTTGGTCTTTTCTTGCAGTCAATGTATTGAAGATGACAGGAACATTAAAAAATGTAGACCCAGTTACAAGTATTGCAAGTGAAGTCGTTAATTCTTTATGACGTATTAGTAGCAGTAGAGCATATTTCTTCAATTTTGGGAGGTCCCTTAATATTCCTACATAAGGCACAGTCACCACATCTGTAAAACACTAGATTTATTCTATGTGGTTTATCTAGTGTATGAAAACTTTTTACCAATTTGTGTTTCAAATTTGGTGCCTCTCTGTAGATGAATTTAGGGGCAGTTCCAGTATGATTTTTGGGTGGGATCTGCCTGCATTACATGCCAATGTTTGTTAATAATGGATTTAGTTATTTTGAAATCCTTATTGTACTGCATAATAAAGGAATACTGTCCTCCTGTATTGGCTCTCTAGGCTTCGGAGAAGTGCCATCTATAGTCTCAACTTTTAAAGTGACCTTATCTATGTTAAACCTGTCCAAGTCAGAGCAATTTCTTTTGACACTAAGAAACTGACCCTTCAGGACATTGTTCAATTGTTGGTGGTGACTGCTTATTAAGAGGATGTATGAATTATAATCTATAGGTTTACCAAATTTATTGGTTTTCAGTTCCTTTCAACATAAATATTTCAATCCAAGTAATTGATCTGCCAAGCACTCCCAATATGCTAACAAGTTAGCATAACCAATCTGGTTCCCATGGCCGTGTCCTTTATTTTTAAGTAATTTGTAAGTTGCCTTCAAAATTAAAATAATTATTCTGGAGAATAAACCTAATACCTTCCAGTAAAAATGCAGATATTGAGTGATCAAGATTTGATATGCTGAAAAACACCTTCTAAACCCTTATTATGGTCTATAATCATGTAGAGAGAGAATAAATTTGCTGCAATAGGAAGATATTCCCTCTCATTCCATATCTTGCAATTTCTTCTATTTAAATTTAACTCTCACTGCCAGAGTATAGGTTTACTCTGGATATTTATTTTCTAGTGTCTCTGCTCCAAATGTTTTGAAGAATTTTCTTCTTGCTTTAATCCACTTGTTGTGAAATTTTGCATTAAAGTTTCACTTGCTCCTGGTTCCCGGCTTTAACTGGAGCATTCTGGAGTCACCTGCTCCAGTATTTTTTATAACATCTGCTGCAGCTTCCAGTAATATCTATTCTAGCATTCCAGTATTTTCTGTTTTCACAGTTAGACTCACCATCCAGGTGTGGGCATCTTAGAGTACAGTTATTTTTTTCTATTTTAGAGATGGCAACCCTGGGGACAGGTAAAGTGGATGCTTTCTGCAAGGAGGAGAGGTCACACAGTCTACTAGAAGGTTGAGGAGAAAGCTTTATATGTGATCTGCATTGCTTCTCTAAATTAGGGGGGGGGGGGTTGATATGGATATATTCCGGTTGCAGTCTCTGGTCCGATGGCTCGTTTTGCGAAATAGAGACAGCCAAAATTTACTTTTCAGCTGTCTCCTTTTCGAATAGGAGGCCATTTTAGATTTTGTTTATGAATGGGTGAGTGTGCCGATCGGCATACTCACCCAATTATTTTGGATGACAGCTACGGAGAGGAAAGTAACCCTCTCTGGGGCATTTTAGTATTAGGGGGGGGAGGTTAGAAGCTTAGGAAGGGAGGGTTAGGGTTAGGCTGAGGGGAGGGGGGGGTTAGGGTAATGCAAGGGGAAGGTTAGAATTAGGGGAAGGGTTGAGGTTAGTTTAGTCACTCACCTTCCAGAGCACTGTGTTCTGTGCTCCGGGGATCGATTGCTATGCCTCTTTGGGGCATAAGCAATCGATATCCCAGCCAGTTTGAAACTGGCTTGGAGAGAACGGCCCTATCGAAATAGGGCTGGTCTTTGCGGGGACCCACACCCGATATATTCTGTTACAGAAAGTATCAATACCAATCCCCCACTCCCAGCATCACAGAGGCAAGCCCCACATTTTATATAGATACTCCTATGACCCCAAACTCCATTAAAAACATTATCCAAAAGTAGGGAAGTGATTACATCAGTTTATCCACTGGGTGATAATTTGTTTACTATAAGAAATATCATCCCATTACTTCCAACTTTGGATCAGCCTTTATGTTGCTATGTGTAATGTTCTGAAATTGAGCAACACCTAAGGGAGACTAAGGAATCCTCCGCCCCCTCCCTACTTAGGATAACAGACAAACACAAATGAAAAAGTAATGCACCAGGCTGGTCTTTAGAAGCAGCACCGGGGCATTTATCAGTAAAGTACAGGCTTCTTAAGGTTTTTTTTGTAAATTTTATCTATCAAAAAATTCCTCTGATTCAAACAATAGTTAAGAGTAACTTTAAAGGCAATACACAGTAGTTTAGATCAGGCTTGTCTCTACTATATCAAATTATCATCTTTTTGTCACCTTATTATATACCACTAAGAGGTACCACGAACACCTTTAATTCTTACCCAGTAATAATACTCTAGTCACAATCACTAGCAATATACTTTAAACTTAAACTTAAACTCACTTAAATTTCACTATCACAAATCATACAAAGACACTTGTATAGTAAACAGATGAAGGCAATTATGTGGTCTTTTTCTTCTCCTTTTTCTTCTCCTTCACAAAGCATTATGGTTTTCCTCAGTTTCTTTCCCT
>WWET01000048.1:44651-57887 GCA_011038615.1 Limnodynastes dumerilii
CCCACCCTGTGGCAGTGTATGGTGCCGATATCGGGACCTTTCCCCAGGGGGAAATCGTCCCGTTTATCGGCAGCCACATGCTGGGAGCGATAATCGCTCTAGTGTGTGGCCAGCTTTATGACAAAATCCTTACAGTCTTTTAATGAAAATACAACGACACCTAAATGTATATTATGATATGGGTATATAAGAATTGCACTTTTACAGTTTACACTCATAAATGCCCCATATAACACAAATGTTGGGCAAATGGATCTTGACCCCGATATTGATTATTTATTGTTCTCAGCTGAAGAAACTTATTTGAAACTATAACCCCACTTCTAGAAATGTGTTTTAAATGATGATTTATGTAGAATCTATAATGACTGTTGAACAATAACAATATGTATTGACTGAATTAGGGAAGACCAGGGCCGGATCTATCATGGGGCAACTGGCGCTCAGTGTGCAAGGGTCTGACTGCCTTTACCCGGGTCTGATGACCCAGGAGTCAGACACGGGACAATTGGAAGTTTATTCCTGGGTCCGACTCGGGTAGCTTCCAGTATGAAAGGTGAGAACCAGGTTTTTTTTAAAAAGGGTCTCACAGAAGGAAAGTGATTGGCGGATTAGGGACATGAGTCATCAAGCTGATGACTCACACTTATTGCCAGGCCAGACCCGGGTTCAGAAACCCAGGATATTGCCCAGTGTGAACAGCAAATAAAAAAAAAGGGTGAAGAGCTGGCTGGCACACGGCAATGACCTGGGTTCAAAAAGCTGGGTTTTTGCAGGGGCAACAATGTGAAAGTAGTATAATTCAATAAAGAAGCCTTGCAGAGTATCCTCTGTAACTGAAAAGTAAGGACCATATTCAGAGATCCGTTTTTTTAAAGTACACAAATATACGCACGGCCGTAGCAAGGTAACACCCATGACACTCCCCTCACACGGACGGCTTGAAGGTGAATAACGACGAGTGCCTCGACCCACCCATATGTTTAAGTGTGCATTTCTGAGCGTATATTGCCGCCGTACGTGCGTATCTAACTAACCGCGCCCTCACCTCGCCCTCAAATGGTCATTTAAATGCCTCCCCCCCACTCACTTACACACATCTTTCACCGGACAGATTATAAACACGCCCCTCCGTACGGATCTTCCCACGTGCGATTCACAAGACTGTGCCTAATGGACTTCCATGCATAAAATCAACGTAGATTGCGTAAATTTAGTTACTACGCATGCGCAGTTCATCAGATCTTACGGTTCTCTGAATACGGTCCTAAGCAATTATTTATTGTACTAGCACTAGTATGTTATGTAGATTGTTATCATTCAATTATTATTATTTGTTGTTTATTAATAATAAAATAAGTGTTTAAGATTACAATGCTGTTTTCTTCTTTAAGTTTTTCAGTATATAAATTTATATGAAAATAACAAATAAACTGAGAGTAACTGCCCCCCACAAACCTGAATCCATCCCTGGGAGAGACAGAATTTTTAGGCCTGGGACAAGACGTAATGTCATAAATGACCCCATAAATCACCAAATGTGTCCTCTTCATTTCATAATCTTAACAGTCCACATAATTATGCCACAAAGCACTGTTCCCAGTTCCCATGATTATGCTTTAAAATGCTTACTTTTTTCAAAGCTCCCTCTCCTTTGTTTGGGAGAGTAAGTTACTCCATTGCCTTTCTGTTATGATACTTAAATTTACTAAATATATATTTAAGCATCATATAAATGCTTGGGAAAAGCTATAGAATGCCCATCTGTACTTTTTACTTTGCATAATGCTCACTGTGGTTACAAAAGGCTTTTTTTTTTCTAGTGAACCATAGGAAATAAAATGCAATACATGAATGTGGCCCTAATTTCATCCAGGGCCATTGTAATTCTATTGAACAGCCTGAGCTTAAAAGGTAAATATAATCCTGGTAATTGAAGCTGCGAGAGGTATTTTCTTTGTGACTTAAGAAATATCCTACATATTTTACCATTTCAGCATTGCCAATGTGTTTAATTAAAGATTATATCAAATTAAAGATGACAAGATACATTCAGGGGAAATAGATTTCATTCTCTGCATTTCTTGAGAAAGGCAGAATGAACAGATTTTAGTAACAGCTTGTAGTTTGGCTCCTAAGCCTTATAATTACATAATTAGGAACAGTACACTTCTCTTGAAACACTCCACGGCCATCTTGCTATATCCGTGCATGACTTAAACTGAGCCAGTACATCAGCAGACCTGTCAGGTACCTCATTGGTATGCACAGCGTCTGCATTAGCCAGCCTAAGTGTTGCTTTGGTGACACTGCCCACACAAGTCATAACAAATGGTGCTCTTAGATTCTTCTCCTGCACAAATTTAAACAATGAGGTGAGTATTTCTTCTCCCGGACCCAGCCGCAGGGCGTACACTGAGAGGGAGCTTGGTCCTTCCTGAGAGAGAAAATAAAAGAAAGGTAATTGCTTCTGCGTTTCACAGAGACAGGTTTAGCATTTGCATGTTATTAGATATAAAAGCTTAATCTGATTCTGGAACAAACCTGACCAAATGAAAGTAATAAATTCACGTATAATATTACAAACTGTGTCATTCTATACAAGCACTTTTGAATGTAATGTTTTTACCTTTATTACTTACCTTCTCTGTCAGTCAGCCCATTGAAGAAAGAGAACATTACGAGTTACTGATATTTACAAGTATTTTAAAATAAGATAATTCCCCCAAACTGAAGATTCAGAAAGCTAGAAATTAATGAAAAACTAATTGTAGTCTAGCAGCCCCCCTCATTGGACAACCCATCCCCCCCACACCTAGGACCGTATTCACACTTAAGTGTGAAATAAATAAGTACACATGGGTTCGCAAATATACGCGCCTAAGTTGCAAGGCAACACCCATGACACCCCCCTAACACTTACTGATTTTATCAGACTTCCGTCACCATAGGGCAACCTTAACTCTACATGCGTACTTTCCTAACCACGCACACATTAGGCCATTTAAATGCCTCCCACCACCCACTTTCACTTAACTTCCTACGTACAAAGGACTGGCACTACCCTTCGGACGTTTATCTCACTAAGCACGGATTTGAAGTCTGTGTCTAATGGATTTCTGTGCCGAAATCCTAGGTAGCTTGCGTAAAAAAAGTTACTACATATGCGCAATTTATCCGATCCTAAAAATACACACAGAAAAAGCAGCACTTTCTTAAGTGTGAATACAGTCCCTACACACCATCATTACTGCAGGGAGCAGGTCTTCATAGACTGCCTGCAAGAACTTAAACACATTTGGGGGTAAGAGGACATACAAAGGTTGTTAACATTTAGAACTTTTGGAATATCTCCCAAAACTGAATTGTCAAGGATTGGAAGTAATTTCATGCTATTAATTGTTTTAAACAACTGATGACAAAATAAATGGGTGACTAGAAAAAAAAATGGGAAATGCAGGGAGAATGTGTAGCAAAGCATTTATAACACAGTAACTTATCAATGTACAGAATTATTTAAACATTACTTAAATTATAAATATATATCCATTGTTGACCAGCACTCTTGTCTTTTGATAGTACTTGCTCCTGGTGCTGCTCTCAGTAGCAATCTGTATAACACCCGGCCAGTACCAACGTTTCTATTGCACTTTGGTGATTTTTATCAGGGGCCTTATTCTTCTATACACCCTGATGAAAATCGCCAAAGTGCGATTGAAACTTTGGTAGTTTTTGTAACATGTATTTGAAACATGCCATTACTGAATGAAAGTGCTGCTTCAAAGTCTCCTTAAGTGCCTCATTTCATGTGTATGTTATATGTATATATATATATGTGTGTGTGTGTGTGTGTGTGTGTGTGTGTGTTGTACTGCTACACTAAAGCTGACCATGCACTGGAATGATTACCGATCCCAGCAGGAGGTGGCCCAATAAACTAGAAGATTTCACACCTGCAAAAGGTCCCATTATCAGTGCCATACACCTGTCCTGCTGGGACCAATAATCTTTGCAGAAGAGGGAGGACCTCAGAGAAGAGTGAGACTTGCAGTGATCTGATTGGCTAGCGGCCAATATAAATTAAACATGTCAAAAGATCATATAATCATACTAGTGCATTCCTGTTACGTTTATTTGGCACTTGAAAATTTTTTCCTGCACACTAACTCCAGCGGGTATTTGCCCGATCACCAGATAAGTGGATGATCGGGTTAGTAATCCATCTAGTGTATGGCCAGCTTTAGGAACAAATAAATATATACATATTGTCTAAGTTCATGAGTGATCTATATCAGATCATATATATAGTGGTGCACATTTATTACTGCAATTGAATCATGTCTGATATAGTGACCTATAATAAATTGCCCAGTGATGGACAGAGCTTTGGGCAGGTGACCAGCTCTATCAAAGCAGCACTGGGTCTATCATTATTAGCATTGGCTGATATTGCCTGTGATATCCCAACATGTGTGACTGCCATTAGCCAGATAACCTCAAGATTTATCAGTAAATCACAGGCTCCACTATCCCCATATGTGGTCATTTTTGCATAGCCCTTTACACATCCACCATATCTCCCACATAGGCCTATGATAATGTGACTAGATTAAGTAAGACTGACAACTAACTTCCTGAAATCCTCCTTCAAAATCCTAACATCAGCCTACAAATGGACTGCCTGTATTTATCCTGCTATTAACTTTCATCTTAAGCGATATCACTGACCTCTTAAGAAACATGCAATCAAAAGATGGATGTTTCCTGAGGTGATGGGAGATGGGTAACAGCTGAAGATGAAAGGGATAGAATTTATATAAAGGTAAATGCAATTCCTTGATAAGACGATGGCCATTTGTTTATATTGTTCTTTATTGATTTTATGAATTGAATTGTTAAATAAATTTTTTTTTTTTTTAAAAAGCATAAAAACAAGTCAAAGTTCCTATTTATTTTCCATTTTTAAGACATGGCTAATATCTAAGTTTTACATCTTGAATATGACCTTAGGAACAGCAGTATACTAATCCAACAGTAGAACACTAAAACCTAAAACCACCAGATAAAAAAAATAAATAAAAATATTTTATTTAAAAAGACATACAAGGCTGAGCAAGCTGCATCGAGAAGATAACTTTAACATCTAATAAGAACTGGCAACCAGGGAAACGAGCTGTTTAGTGCGTAATTAGATATGCGATAAGAATAGAAATAAATCTATATGAACAGTTTGAAAAACGCTATGCAGATAAGATAAGCTTTTTAGTATTAAGTTTTACAACCGCAGTGTTAATAGTGGTGTATGTCTGTGAGTTCCCCGCTGAGAGACAGGGAATAACTGTTGACTCATCTTTTCTCTACCAAGACTTTATGTCTGTGAACTTCATTTCTCTAGATGATGCTACTTTTGTAGTCTGAACAATCCTATTTTGCTCTTCAGTTGCTAACCTTGGTCCTGAAAATTAAAACTTGACACATGCAGTACATTCCTTACAGAAGTGTTAATGGCTGTTTTGTTATATTTAGGGAACAGTGTTTCCCAATTCTTAACTATAAAATTGCCGGGGAACTGCTACAACAGTTGATACACTTCTCCAAAATAAAAACAATATTTAAAAGCACCAACATATACACAGTGGCCCCAGTCCAGGTTTGAACGAACTCCAGCTGGCAAGACCTTACTCTGCATGATTTGTTACTGGTCATGCTCAGTACTGAAGAGTATGCAGGGACGTACCATCATAGCGCAACACGTGTCCGGGGATTGAGCCCTGATGGGGCATGTAAAGGGATGGGACGGGGTGGAAGGAAATAGTCAATGTACAGTAATGGCGTGCCAAGGCAAGTGCACCCAGTGCTGTGCAGAACGCAGAAGTAGGTCATGTCTATGTAAGGGGGGAACTCATTTAGAAGCTAATTTAGTACCCATGAGCGTCACTGTTGCCCTGCAAACATGAATTAAATAGATACAGAATCGCTGCTAGTGTATTGTATGGTTGTTGTTTATTTGTTGTTTTTCCTGAGCTGCGTCTCCATCTGGTTTTCTGACGGAAGCGCAGCAAGGAGCGAGCACAGAAAGATGAGCGCACCGCTGCCCATCCCTCTGTGTCCATTTACGTCTCCTCTGCGATAGTGGAACTAGACGTTCCACAATATTTTTTTTATATTTTAATGAGAAAAGGGATGTTTTTTATTTAGTCGCAGTGTCACAAAAAAGAACGGGTCATTTTTTTTTTTTTATGTGAAAGCTCTAAAAAAATGTATTCAAATTAATTAAATAATAATTAAAATATTTTACATTTTATTAGATGTGAGGAGTCGGAACTCCTTACATACAGAACTTAGTTCTGTATGGAAGGAGTTCCATGGAAGGGGGATGGCCCTTCACTCCACATGCCTAAACTCCAGGCGGGGATAGCCATGGTAATGAAGGGCCGGGAACAGAGAGGAGAAGTTCCGCGCTGACGCAGATCCGTGCGGAGAAGTTAAGGTAGGGTTCCAGGACTCTGCATGAGAGAGGGGAGTGACAGGGGCGTGCACGGAGATCTGAATTAGGCCTTATGGGCCAGATCCATAAAATCGCCTTTAAGTACTGCGCATGCGCTTCATAGAAAATACGCTCAGTAACGTAGCGTAATTGTGAACGTATGGGCCATTCACGTATGTGTCACGTAAATACTTACGTGTGGGTGTCCCAATTTTACGTGAGTCTAAAATACGTCTGAAATACGTTATGTAGGCGGGGGTTTGTATTCAAAGTGTACAGTATGGGCGTGCTTAGCTGTGTAAATACGTGTTGCCCATACGTACGTGTGCGGATCACTGCGGTTACGTTGGCAAAAGTTAAGATAGGGTTTAGATCCAGAACTACGTTTGCCAAACGTTTACTCGCGTAGCGTATTTACGCGTGCGTACCTTCTATACACTCCCCTAGGCACACCCCTTGAATGTACGTATTTTGTCAAGATACGCTTTTCAAACCCTACCATAACTTTTGCCAACGTAACCGCAGTGATCCGCACACGTACAAATTGCCAACATGTATTTACGCAGCTAAGCACGCCCATCCTGTACACTTTAAATACAAACCCCCGCCTACTTAACGTATTTCAGACGTATTTTGGACTCGTAAAATTGGCATGTCCACATGTAAGTATTTACGTGACACATACGTGAATGGCCCATACGTTCACAATTACGCTACGCTAATGAGCGTATTTTCTATGAAGCGCATGAGCAGTACTTAAAGGCGATTTTACGTCTCCGCCACGCGTAAATTCGCTCACAAGCGTTGTTCTGGATCTGGCCCTATGTTTGTAATCTAGCTATACCAATCTTGCAAACAATAGGATAGTGGGGTCTAAAAAAAGATGGGTCAAGTTTACTTTACTAGAATAGTAAAATTTATGCTTGCTTCACTTTTGCCTGCTTTTAAGCACTGCTCTGCATTCCAACTATTTATCAAATTTTAACAACATTGCCGTGTTTCTTTATTTATCTATATGTCTAGATCTATCTATCTATCAATCTGGAGAGAGGGGGTAATAAAGTACCTCAACAAAATTCATCAATTGCTTTTAAAATTGTTTGCAAAAGTTTATATATTTTTTTTGTAATTTGTGATGAAAATTAATATTCATTTATTTTATTTAACAAAACTATCCACAGTGATCATATTATGAGTTTGTATTATTTGCAGGCTTTGCTTGGTGACAATGAACATTTATGCATCATTTATGGGTCATTTTTCCTAACTCCTCACCATTACACATTTAACAAATATTGTCCATGCATAGTGATTTCATTGCATGCACCTGCCTGGCAGAGAGTGTCATGTTCCTTGTGCAAATCCTCCCAGGCTCAGATGAAAATAAAATAGGTGCTATGTAACACTGTCCTTTACACTGCGCTTGTGAATATATTACTCTGTCTTTCCACACATACTTAATATGTAAAAGTACATTGACCAAAGGATAGATATGAATATTTGAGAGGCCGCTTTACACTAATGACACTATAACATTAGTGCTAGGTTACTGCAAAAATAAGTATACATAATAACTAGCAGGCACAACATATATCATGTAGCTTCAATACTATAATAGTGATTCTTATTAATTAGTGGCCCAAGGCAGCTGTCCATCTTGTACCCTGCACCTATGGTGGATACAGCAGCTAGGAACAACAGTGCTAAGCTGTCAGTGGTTGTAAACAGCGGACAGCAAAAGGCAAATGAGGGGATGTTTTATAAAGTTTTATAAAATAAAACTCTACATTTGTTTGTTGGATACTCGTTTTATAATGAAAGCTTTATTAATGTGGTTCTGTAAATTCCAAATGACACATAGTGGCCCCAATCCAGATCTGAGCGTACACCAGCTGGCATGATGATTAATTGCGTTTTTTGCATGGGCAGAACTGAAGAGTGCGCCCTGGCCGCCATGATTTACAAACTAAGGGGCGTGTTGGGGGAGGTAAGGGGGGAGGGACGTAGCCAATGTACAGTGAGGGCGGTGCCAAGGCAAGTGCACCTAATCCTGGTCAGATTGCTGGTTTATGTTAAAACATTTGGGTACAAGGGTAGTACACTGTAATGTATAGTGGAAATGGTGGTAATGGTGGTAATGCAATTGCACTAAAACTAAATGCTAGAATAAATTAGACAAAAAAATTATGTAAAAAATATATCGATTTAAAAATGATATTATACCTACACAATACTGCAGCAGATTATCCTTAACTTTTAAATTGCTTTTAAATAAAAGTGCTAATGCAATGGTACAAAATAGGTCATTAAGTGTGCGTCATATGGACTTAAACATGACCTGTGCATGAATCGTGTGCATTTGCCTGTCCATAAAAACCCTTAAGGAGTCAAACAGTCACGTGTTCCAGTCTAAATCGCATATAATAGCACAACATTACTAAGCATGCACAGTGGAGAAGAACACTGAGATGCACTATGCCAAACAGCATCTGTTCCACAGAACTCATCTCTTCATAAAGATCCTAGAACCATGAAACTGCAACCCAACTGCCTACAGTATATCTTCCCCCAAGCTCAGTTTCCTCCTAAGAGCACTTAGCAAGTCCAGGTGAATTTACCAGTAATTCTACATATTTCTACATTAAAGTATATCTAGGTCCTGATTCACAGTTACGTAGTTTTAGTCTTACGTACGTTGTTTTAAGAATTGAGCTACTACGCATGCATAGTAGCTTATTTACCCTATCTACGTACCATTTCTGTACGTAGATTGCGTAAGCGTGGTCTAAAGACGTAAGCGTAGTAGCTCAATTCTTAAAACAACGTAAGTTAGACGAAAGCTATGTAACTGTGAATCCAGACCTATATCCTTATGACATAAACATGTATACTAGTAGTTACCTACTTGCTGCTGTCATTTGTGGTCCTCATAACAGTGGTCAGATTGGGCAGCTATATGCTGGTATGCGATAGCACTGCTTCTCCAGCTGTTGTAATGCTAACTTATTACTTACATATTAATTACCACTATGACCACTGCTTCAAGCTATTGATGTATACCTTCAATGGGCCGGATCTTTTAGACCGCATATACGCAATCAACGTATAGAAACGATACGCAGATTACGTACTGTTAGAGGCCGCGGCGTCACTCCAGCGCCACCACGTAGCCGCCTGCGCACCTCGCCTCCCGCTGCCGTCACGTGAGCGGACCGCATGCAAATTAGCCATGCGGTCCCGCTTCCTCTCTCTGGTCCGGACTCCGGCCGCGTCCTGGTTGCTTGGCTACGGGAACGCGCTTTTCTCCCCTCTGGTGCACTTCCATTGGCTCGGCCACGCTCCATGCTGTTTGTCTGCGCCACGTTGTTCTGGGAGGCTGGTTCTTGCAGGGCTCTCTCATTGGCCAGCCTCCTATGTAAATAGTCGGCGCCTGCACTTCCTGCCCGCCGGTTATAGCTTCTGCTGCCCCGTGCTTCTTACTGTTCCTACCTCTTTGATCTTCTCTTGCTATTTGTTGCTATCTCGAGCGCCCCATCGTTGTCCTTCCTCGTTCCTGCCTGTTATCCATTTTGTCCCATTGCCTTATTCTACTCCTTGTTGTTTGACCCCTATTGTGTTAACCCTTCCACTCCTGCTTGCTTGTTAGTGTATCCCTTAGGGGATTTTTCGCTGGTGTAGTCTGTTTGGTGTTTCCTGTTGTCTGTTCAGTGCAGTCTCTTCTGTACTGCTGCACCCACTTTCCTCCTGCCTTTCTCCATTCCCGCTTGGTCCCATTTCCTCTCCCGGGTGCCCTCTAAGGTGTGTATCCTGAAGAAGTCTTACCAGCTCCAGTCTATCCCCACCATTAGGGGCTCTAGCGAACACTCAGACGGACGCAGGCTCTGCATACTGGTGAGTAACCCGTTTCATCTCCCTTCTTGTCTCAGGTCACTCTGGTACTCTGACCAGGTAAAACCAGTGTACCTTGATATTGTGTACCGTAACATTGTGTACCTTGATATTGTGTATCTTCACATTGAGAACCGTGATATTGTGTACCGTAACACGTACAATAGCTACCACGCATGTGCAGTAGCTACTGTTTATTGAACTGCGTCCGTCTATAGAAGACGGACGTAGTTCTGGATCCGGCCCAATGTGGGCTGTGATGTCCAAATAGTGCATGGGTGGCCAAGCTCGGGCCTCGTGAGCTACCAACAGTCCAAGTCTTCCAGATCTCCTTGCTGGAGCACAGGTGTGTTCATTACTAACTGACACATTCAAAAAAATCTACAGTTGGTAGTGATTATCTCACCTCTGACTATCTGAGAAGACCTGGAAAACATGAACTGTTGGTAGCTCACGAGGCCCGAGCTTGGCCACCCCTGAAATAGAGTATTACACAAATATTCTAATGTCAATAAGATTTCTGCTTTAAATAAACTTAGTCTGATATTAATGTGTTTTATATGTTATCCTACTACATACAGTATAAGCCAAGGGAACTAGACGCTTAAATGTTGTCTTTTATGTAAATCAATGCATATTATTCGTAGACATAAGCAATAGAACAATATATTTAGCTTTATTTTACCATACATCATGTTTAGTAATTATAGAGTTGTCCACATTAGATTATTTTACAATGATATGTACTGCATATCAAAACAGGATTTGTATATCGTGGAAGCAGGATACAGAAACATTTCTTTCTTGATGAAGTGAGGGCATTTATCATTTGTTGGAAGTAGAAAACACTGCATAATAGGTAATAAAATGCATCTAAAACATCTCATTTGCAATCTATTTAACCATTCCACGTACAAGTGCCATTTGTTTTCAAATGTTTAAATAAATAGATTGTTGCTGTCTATTCCATCTCGTTGTTGTGTCTTTTATGGCTACCCATCTCACCCATGCAGTTAGCAATCCATAACCAAATTAGGTACACAGAATATGTTTTTAATGGGATTTGATCTAATTGGAAGCTCAGAGTCTATAGTCCTTAGTGACATATAGTGGCAGCATACATGGAGCTTCATGCGGGAGCCTTAATTGTTCCTTCCTGAATGTATGCAAGCAGAATGAACAGTGTCTAACATGACATTCAGGAGCGAAGTCAAATAAATAGGGGATTTCTTAAAACAGATACAAGTCTAGATGCAAAATAAATTAGGTAGAGATGATACATTTATATCAAACAGAACATTCAGTTCAAAGATACTCCTGGGTCTATAAAACTAGGTAGTACATGATAATCCGGGAACTTAATGATTCAGGGTCTCTTGTAGATGTGTGTACATACATGAAGGGGGTTTTAGCGGTTGTTTATGTATTTTTAGCACTGTGAAGATGATTTTTAGGCATTTAGAAGTCATCACCTTACATATAAAAGGCGCCATGGGATGTGCCGTCATGGGTTGGTGTTTGGCAATATGGGTGACAAAGCGTGCCCAGGAAAAAAACATGCATTGTAGAGTTTAAAATAAAGGATTTTTGTCCATTGAGCTCCTAACCTGAATACCCTTGAGTCCCACTGGCATACCATTGATTTATTTGTCTGTTTGTTTTATTGTGTAATAGAACATATATATACACCGTACATATGATTGTATAGGGTTTAATTTGATGAATTGGCACTATATTCATATCTTTATATATATGTATGTTTCAGGGTAGATCACTTCATTTCTACCTAGAGTTCCAGTGCGTCCATTCCTAGAGGAATCATCTTTTTGTCCCACTCTTCTTCTACCTTTATTATAGAGATTTAAAGCAAGTCTCACACTTCTAAGCGTATTGATGGGCACGTGCTCAATCCTGATGCCAGTATGTACACACATATAATGGATTCTGGGCGGTCTTTACAAATTGTCACAGTCCGGCGCCTTGCTTCACACTTACCTTGTCCTGAAGTCAGGACAGGGCTGCAGCCTTTTTCCTCCGGTCCCTCGGCGCTGTGCTCTCTCCGTTGTGCAGGCCCCATTCTGCGCGCCACGCCTCCCCGCTCTGAGCGCTCGTTGCCTAGGAGACCTGACGCGCATTCTCCTCGGCTGTCGGGTTGGCGTCGGGACGTTGCCTAGCGCCCTGACGTCAGCCCATGGATTCCTATGGCGCCTTCCTTCCCGCTGCCCATTGGTTCCTGGTAGGTTTATAAGGCTCTCTGACGGTAGTAGCAGGCGCCGGTTATAGTTTCTTGTGCTTTAGCCTGCTCCTTCTTGCCTTGTGCCTCTCTTCCTGTATTTTCATCTGATTACTGAGTGTCCCGTATTTTGCCTCCCTGGTTCCTCTTTGTTCCCCATTGTTTGCTCTCCCTGCTCTCTACCTTATTGTATTCTCCTCTGTGTCATTATCCTTCTCTTTCCCTGGTTGATTGTATTTGTATCACTCTGGGATTTTGCTGTCTGAGTGCGTGAGAGAGTCTCCTTGTCAGTCTTGTTTGTGGTGTCCAGTCCAGGTTTTCCCAGTCTTGTTTGTTATTTGTTTTTTGGAGTTAGTTAAGTCCAGTTCCTTCTGGTACTTCTGTTCCCGCTCGTTCCTTTTCTCTATCTCCCATTCCCTCTTGATCCTGCCTTTATTAACCATTTCCTCTCCCGAGCATTCTCTACAGGGCCGTATCCTGACGGGTTCCTACCAGCTCCAGACTATCCCCACCATCAGGGGCCCTAGCGAACACTCGGTCCGACTTCAGGCTCTACGCCCTGGTGAGTTGCTCGTATTTCTTTACCTTACCCTGTGGTCACCCCGGTCCGCTACCAAGGTAACCCGGG
>WWET01000048.1:96566-108740 GCA_011038615.1 Limnodynastes dumerilii
GAGGAGGGGGGGCAGATGAGGGGGGTGGCGAGGAGGGCCCTGCTCATGAGCTTACATTTTAAAGGGAAGGGACATACTGACAACAGACACAAGCTGAGGGGAAGGGGAAAGGAAAGCTGACCAGGTCTGGTATGAAATGTCGACAGGTGAAAATGTTGAAGGTTGAGTAATATGTTAGTATTTGATGGTAACATCTGTAAACTTATTGTAATGCAGGCAGCTTGTAAACAATTTCAGTAATACTATATATGTAATACTAATACAGGGGTAGATCCAGAGCTAAGTATGTTAGCGTATTTACGCTAGCCGGAGACATAAAACGCTATTTTGTATGTACTGCGTTTGCGGCAGATGTTACGCCACGTAACTTTGAACGTACGTACCAGCCACGTATCAATAGCGTAACTAAGAACGAAGGGGCGTGAAAACCATACAACACCCGTAATTACGCTTCGGAGGCGGGGTGAGGCATTTAAATCGCACAGTATGGGCGTGCTTAGGCACTTACGTATGTGAAGCCTTTACGTTCGTCAGTACTTACGCTTTGAAAAGTTAAGGTATGGTTTGGCAAGCGTGAAACGGCCAAAGTGTAATAAGAAGTGCATAGAAAATACGCTAGCGTAAATATGCTACGTGATGAAACGTAATGGCAACGTAGATATGAATCCGGCCAATAATACTCTACTGCTGACATTTTGACCTGTCGACATTCTGACTGTCAACATAACAACCAGCAAGGTTATAAAATAACCGTGATCTCACATATTTAGTGTAAGGGGATTTTAAACTGTAATTTTGAGGTTTGCTTCACCCTGCTCTTCTACATGTGCACATTTAGTTTTTTGTATGCTGTTGGTCCCAACTGTTATTAGCAGTCATACAGAGGTCTTAATGAATGCTGATTTAGATACACAGAGGAGACAGGGAAGCAGAAGCTTTAGCAGAGCAGGATTGGATTAGGAGAAGATAGGAGGGACAGCAACATTGTGTGGTATAACTGACATGTGTGCTTAGTGTCAGGACTCACTAAGGACCTGATCCAGAGTTCTTGGGCAGCAGATGTGCAAATCCGCTGCCCGCATTGCATGCGTCCTATAGAGAGCAGCACTAGATAGAATGTATAAAAAAAAAGGTGCATTAGTTTGCAAAATGCAAATGGATGTGAATAGGCAGAGGCTGTGAGGTATACTCAAAGCAGCTTAAACAGGTTTGCATGTTACAAATGTGTGTGTTCTTTATTTATAAGCGCATTAATAAAGACCTTAAAAAAAATATAGTCTGTTACATAATACCTTATTAGAATTAGCTGCTTTATCAGGCTTTACAAAATTCCCAGTTGTGTTTCAAAGCTTAAAGAAGATGGAAGTCCTTATTAACTCGTGGCTGGGTGGGATCATCAAAATGAATACCCTTTCCTAGCATACGTTATTATTTTCAAGCCTTACCTGTGCGGGTCCTCTGAGCAAACTACTATCTCTTGAAAAACTTTTTTCGTTATTGAAAAAACCCACAGGTGTCAGTGGAGGTAGAGGGTTCCCTGGCACAGGGTATACTACTATGCTGCACAACTTAACCAGGTGCTTGCGTCCTTTGCCCCCCTTTGCTTCCTGTTCTGCGTTGACCTTGAGATGTCATATCTGGGTATAAGGAGGGTAGCTTGTTTGTGGGGTTTCCCCAACCCAAGGGTGCTACCATTAGCAGGAAGAATGCCGTCCACAAAGCTTTCTTTTGCTATTTGGGATAAATGTAAGGTATTCCTTCAGATTCCTCCTTCTGCCATATATATTATGCAGTCTCCAAAGATTTAGCACTAGAAGTGTATGCATCACAAAACATTTAATAAGCAGGCATGGAATGCTCTCATTAGAAGATCTTAAGGATACATACCCAGATCTCTCTTTTAGTTTCTTGGAAAACATGCAGCTTAGGCACTTTCTGGCCTCGCGTAAATCTGAGTTACAACAAACAAAGATTCACAAATGCGTAATTTCCATGCATGTTTATACGATCAGTTAAATTGCCCAGAGCCCAAATATACGCAAGGAAACCATGGCCGACTGATTTACATACATGCACATCAGTTAGGACTGATGCATGCATCGGCACGGAATGAGTCCCGCATGCGTGGCTAGAGAGGCAAGACTCGTAATGCAAATAAGCTGAACTCAGGCTACTAATGTACAGTATGAGCGTTTCAATAGAGTTAAGACTGATTCACAAGTAGGAGCGCCTTGCATAAACTAACATACGCACGGGAAAAGTTAAGATAGCCTTCAACCACTCATAAGTTGGTAAACCGTATTGTTTGCTGTGAGGCCATGCTTCTTCTTAGTTCAGGCCACAGTTCAGTTCAGGCCACACCTGCTGCGTGTTTATAATCAATGGATGTGTGTTTTTAAATAAAACTAATAAAGGCTCGTTTATTTTATCCTAGACTGATTTTACATTTTTTGCAAGACTTTAACCTTGTAAAGGTGCCATTATTTGGTTATAGTTTGGGAAGGTTTTTTAACTTTAAATTTATTAAACAATCAACATTACATTTACTTATATTTAACTTTAATGGTTGTTTGTGTTGTTTATATTTATACATGTTTATCTTTTAAATGTTTTTGATAGTAGTGGATCACTGTATTTCTAATTTCATGCAGCATGCATTTATGTGTATTGTAAAGTATGTCATGATTATTCTTATTTCAAGTTGTATTATTAATGGTTACTTTTGTTTACATATGTTAACAAGAGTATGCACTGTTTTTAGAGGGAAAAAAATTTCTTTACTTTTCCAAATCCTAATCGGTGCATTTAGTTGCATAGCTTTGAATCATGAGCAATTTTAATCACCTAAACACATGAATGATTAACAGCTAACGAAGGCCCGTATTCAGAGTACCGGACGTATAACAAATATGTCCAGTGTTTAGCGATTTTTACTACTGCGCATGCGTAGTCATTTTTTAATGCAATCTACGTATCTTTTTCTTACGTAGATTGCGTAAATGCGGTCTGAAATACGGTACTCTGAATACGGGCCAAGGTCTACACGCACCTTATTATAGTATTACTGACACGGGGGAGTGGTTAAACGGGTTTATTTTCTCTGAATCGGTATTGCGGATTTTTCACGTGCGTATATTTAAGTAACTTGGCAATTTTACTCTTAACTGTGAATCAGGTCTAGAATTATTTCCTATTGAGAATCTATGTTTAAACACTTCAATGAGTAGAGGTATATTTCCTCACTATATAACATTTTGATGGACTCCACACTAGAAGCAGGTGCTAGACATGAACGGGATCTACACCTGCTCTATCTCTACCCGAGTTAAGGAAAATGCTTATAAGGTGTACTACCAGTGGTATCACACTCCTGATAAATTAACCAAATATGTCCCCTGGGTGCAGGCGGAGCTGCAGACAAAGGGGTAACTTCTTCCATATCTGGTGGTCGTGTCCCAAGATTTTGTGTTTCTGGGAAGAGGTTGCAGCCCTGCTTTCTTCCGTAATTGTAAATGATCCTCAGTCATTCTTGTTATGTTACCCTGTAGAGATTTAGATCTAATCTCACAAAAATGAACCAATCATGTTCTGGCAGATGCCAGATGTCTTGTTGCCATATTTAAAAAAAAAAAAAACACACCCCTTATCCACCCTCTTTTCTTGAATATGGCACATAGCCCACAGGGAATGCATACACTTTCTTCAAGTAGAGGAAGATAATATTACAAAGAATCAAAAATGGTGAGCTAATATTGAAGAATCAGACTCTGATGACTAAACAAACGTAGAAATTTTATTCATAAATAAAAACAATAAAAAATTCCTAAAACAACAAAAACAGGAGAAATATAATAGTCATCCACACCACTTTGATTCATGAACGAATGTCACCCTGCAGGGATCAATAAGTGGATGTAGAAGAATTAATTAGAAATACATAGGAATACGTTAATAAAAGTATCATACATATGGTTTGCAAACCAGCAAAAAACCAATAAAAAAAAACCAAAAAGGTCCTTAAAGCATTTAGGACTCCTCCAAATTTGGTGTACACCCAATTGGCAAATAAGACCGGTATATTGAACTGAAATCCAGTAATAGACAAATCCTGATTAGAGGTGAAGTGATGAAAGCAACACTGTTGCACCTCACAGATGCAAATGGATATTCAACAATGTTGCGCTTTGCAGATACATATAAATATTTGTCAATGGAGAGGTGCACCTCTTATATGAAGAGAAATGTTTGCTGTGAAACACTGGGTTTTTGGGAGGAATCCTCACAAGACAGCTCTATAATTTAGGGACTCCGTGTATTCCCAAGTGCAGACACAACTCCTCAGCAAGTGGCTTCCGTAGGTACGTCCTTAAGAAGTGTAAACTTCAAATAATGAATACAAATTCTTGCTCTTACAAAGATGTACCTTACTGGAGTCTCTAGTGTCTCAATTGGGGCGTTCCGCTTCTCTTTTGAACCGGTAAGCGGAACGCCCCCGATTGAGACACTAGAGACTCCAGTAAGGTACATCTTGGTAAGAGCAAGAATTTTTATTCATTATTTGAAGTTCACACTTCTTAAGGACGTACCTACGGGAGCCACTTGCTGAGGAGTTGTGTCTGCACTTGGGAATATACGGAGTTCATAAATCATAGAGCTGTCTTGTGAGGATTCCTCCCTAAAACCCAGTGTTTCACAGCAAACATTTCTCTTCATTTAAGAGGTGCACCTCTCCATTTGACAAATATATATATCTGCAAAGCACAACATTGTTGAATATCCATTTGCATCTGGAAGGTGCAACAGTGTTGCTTTTATCACTTCACCTCTAATCAGGATTTGTCTATTACTGGATTGCAGTTCAATATACTGGTCTTATTTGCCAATTGGGTGTACACCAAATTTGGAGGAGTCCTAAACGCTTCAAGGACCTTTTTGGTTTTTTTTTTATTGTTTTTTTGCTGGTTTGCAAACTATATGTATGATACTTTTATTAACGTATTCCTATGTATTTCTAATTAATTCTTCTACATCCACTTATTGATCCCTGCAGGTTGACATTCGTTCATTAATCAAAGTGGTGTGGATGACTATTATATTTCTCCTGTTTTTGTTGTTTTAGGAATTTTTTATTGTTTATTTATTTGTTATTTATGAATAAAATTTCTAAGTTTGTTTAGTCACCAGAGACTGATTCTTTAATATTAGCTCACCATTTTTGATTCTTTGCAGTTTTTTTCACAAGGTTGGCAATTCCTTGTATATGGTTTGAGCATTATTGAGGTGTTTATAGGTATCTTCTAAATCTTTTCCAGGTGGACTTAATTTTGTTTGTTTCAGAAGATAATATTACACCTATGTGGTGTGGCTCTTACATCAAACATCAAACTCAACATCAAATCTCCCTAACTTAATCTAATCCCTCCCCCTCCTCCCCACAACACTCAGATGTCGACACCCCTCTCCCCCTACACCCCGGCCTATTCCTCTCTTTTATTTGTTCTTTCAGTGTGAAAACATGAAACTACTTAGCAGTTTTCTACATTTGTAATTTTTTTTTATTAAAGACACTTTTTGCACAATGGTTGAAATACTTTGTCTAATTCTGTATGCCATTCTTTGTAACATATTGTACTTACCATGGTCTGGATCCAGACTTAAGAAGGAGCTTGAAATTAAATTTATTTACCTACCTTAACGTTTTGAAATGAATGAAGCTGTTCCAGGCTCGCTTTGGCTCACAGAGAGCCTGGCAGCTTGATTCATTTAAATTTACTACTACTCACCCCTCTGGCGAGGTCCCGCAATGATCTCTGTGGTCATCACAGGAGACTTCATTCTTATTTTGTATGCATTAAGTCCTGCACATGTACAGAGACTCTAAAGTGGGACTTTGAACTTTTATAAAATATAATAAAACAAAACAAATTTTTCCGCTGCACTTAGGGTCAGAATCTTCCCTGTCCGATTCACAAGTCCGACCTTAAGGCATTTCCAACCTTAACTTCAACGTACATGGCGTTGCACTATTACTACGCATGCGCAGTTGATGCAAAATTGATCTGATCCTAAATATACGCACAGAACTATCGTTAATATCGGATCTCTGAATCAGGCCCTTAATCTCAAGCTCCTTCTTAAATCTGGATCCAGCTACATGTTTGTATGTTGTGATTGCTCAATAAACCAAAGTAAAAAAACAAAACATTGCCAACTGTATATTTTATGTAAAAAAAAAATGTAAACCAGCAGTAAACTGGTATAAAATTTTAGGTGAAAGCGCAGGGAATACAACATGCTACTGCACTTGCAGCAGCACTAAACCACCCCCTTGCTAATGTAAATATCGTGGAACTCCCCACTGCACAGCACAGACCACACAGATCCGGACACAAGTGGATGGGCAGCAATGCGATAATCTCTCTGTGCTCACACCCGTTCTGAGCATGTGCAGAGCGTTTCAGCTCTGGATCAGGTCCTATGACTATAACTATCTGCCGCTATCTATAAATCTCTTTTTTCTACTCATCCATAAATATACATTAGGCTCAGAGATCACACTCTTGTGTATATTAGAAAGTTTTACTAGACAGGTTTCTGCACGTTTCTGCAATGCTGCAGTGTCTGGGAGGGCAGGGGGATACATTCAAGGGTTTGTTTGTTTATTTTATACCAGCGCTGGCATACTGGCAAAGTGCTTCATTTACCAGGCTTATCACATATTTCCAAACCTGTAATAGCCACACATCTCTCCAAGATCTGGGTTCAGCTGCGAGTGTGGGTCACCACTGAGAACGGGCCTATTTCAAAAGGGCCAGTCTCTCCCAGTTAGATCAAAAATGACTAGGAAATCGATTGCTTTTGCCTCGACAAGGCAAAGCAATTGATCCCCAGAGCACCAACAGAGTGCTCCGAATGGTAAGAATTAAATGTAACCCCAACCCTTTCCCTAATCCCTACCCTAACCCTTCACTTCCGTGACCCTAACCCTAACCGTCCCTTCCCAGCAGCCTGACCATAACCCTTCATTGCATGCAGTCTAACCCTAAGACTCCCTTCCCCATAGCCTAACCCTAAGACTCCTCTTCCATGGCCCTAAAGCTGGGTACACACTGCACTTTTATCACATGATAATCGTTCCAATCAAGCGATTATACGACCGATATCGTTAAAGAGGATGAAACAATATTACGTAATCGCTTATATGATAATTTAAAGAGATTTCATAGACAGCTTAATTTGACAGATGAATGATGCATCGGCAGAAAAATCGTGGGAGCCTGTCGTTCCAAAAATCATTAAAGAAATTGGATTGTGAGAAACAATCCCTGCAGCTTAACCCTAACCATCCCTATTCCGCAGCCTGACCCTAACCCTCCCTTCCCCACAGCCTAACCCTAAGACTTCCCTTCCATGACCCTAACCATAACCCTCCCTTTCCCAGAGCCTAATCCTAAAAGTCCCCGGAGAGGTTACTCACCTCTCTGGTGGTGTCTGCAGCGGGCGGCCTGTGCCAGCTGGTGTGACAGTCCGACAGCGGCTATTGAAAAGGAATGGGAAGGTATGCTGATTGGCATTCTTACCCATTCTAAAAAAAAAGGAACGGAAAATGCTGCCTTTTCCAAATAGAGACAGATGAGAATCAGGACTCCGCCGTTCAGCCTCTTAGTTTGAGTGATGTAAAGTTTGAATATGTTATTCATATAACAGCTAGAATCACAATTATTGTTACACAGTTACATTCATTGTTCATGGGTTGCTCATATGTTAACATCATACATAATATGTCCATAGGATTTAGCAATTAGGTGAAATTAAAAGAACATAGAGGATTACAAAATGTATTAGGCATAATGCAAAGATGGCAATGGAAATTTTGTGGTGCCGGTAGAGAGGGAATTGTAAGTTTACAGTGTTACAATGACATCAGTAGGAAAAATAACAATATGGAATACCCCCCATTTAATGGAAATGGGAAAAGGAATCCCCCATTTCACATTCCAACGACTGGTGTTTAAAATGCCAGATGATATCAATGAAAGTTGTTAAACCAAGCACCTATTATAAAATATATACATGCTTGTTGGAGGATGGATGCTAACATGATCTCATACAAAAAACAAGTTTGTGACTAAAAAGTCTATAGACACAATGGGCCAGATCCAGACCTACGTACGCAAGCGATTTTATGCTAGCTGCTAGCGTAATTTTGGCTGTTCGTACGTTCTGCGCACGCACACGGCAGATGTTACAACACGTAACTCTGGGCGGCCGTAACAATGTAGTAACTACTAAGGGGCGTGACAAAAATACGCTAGCCGTAACTACGCTCAAACTACGCACTGGAGGCGGGGTGAGGCATTTAAATTGTACAGGATGGGCTGGGTTAGGCAGTTACATCCATCAGGACGCTACATACATGCGTGTTTATGCTCTGAAAAGTTAAGGTAGGGTTTGGCAGGCATAAAACAGCTTAAGGGAGTGCCTGGGGGAGTGCATAGTACTTACAATAGCGTAAATACACTACGCTAACAAACGTAACACGCATGTAGGACTGGATCCGACCCAATGGGTGCTAGGAGAAAGAATATCATATGGTTACCTGAATATAGGCAGAAGTACATGATGCCAACAATATCAATCCGAGGTATGACCCTGGACCCTGCCACAGAAATGAAGTGCTAATTAATCTTATTGTTTTATTAATAACAGGTTTAAAAAATTCTGATATTTACCATATTAATAAAATAATTAAACATTAACTCTAAATTACAAATACTTCATCTCAGTTTTGCATTTAGATATATTTTATAAGATATTTCTTACAAAGATTTTTTATTAAATGTTACTATGTTAAATTTGAGCCTGGACAGGGTTGATAAATTAGGTTACTCATTATGCATTTACTATGCAATCAAACATAACCTTCTATGCACAGTGACCAAGCTGATCAATACAGAACCAGTTATTTGACATACTTGTGTATATATTTTATATGCAACATTCATGATTACACCAACCATTAGAATTAAAGCATTTCATCTGTGAGAAAATCTTGGTCATTTTTTTTTAATAATTATTAGCGGTTAAACAAGATAAAGAAAATAAAAAAAAATTGTTGATGATTACTTCAGTACATAACAGAATAACACCGTACAAAATTACCAGGTTTTATTTTACTATACTGACGTGTTTGTGGAATAGAGCATAGAAATTCTATAAATATAGGGGCTAGCATGATCTTTTATGAAGTCAGGCAACAAACATTATAGACTTATTCCAAATATTTTGCAATGTTTTATTTTTTTTTTTAATCAATAATGTAAGAAATAAAACTGAGGACTCATAATGAATAATAAAAACTACTACAAAATGCTCTCAGCTAGCAACATGATCAGCTTTGGAGCGATAAATGCCTTTCAAATCTTTCTCTAATTTATTGACCTATTATTTTTGTAAGCACCAAGCATTTATATCACATTCAGCAAACATATCCCGTTACACAGTTTAGATTTAATTATCATGAAGGAAACAGACAACAGTTCCACTCACCATGACTAAGTAGCAGAAGCAGTGTTTGCTTTGGGGTGACCCAACACTTGTTGCTGAGCTGTTGTCTGTTAAAAGACTATTAGTCGTGGTCTAAAGGTCATGTGTGTTGCAACATCTTCTGGGTCATACAACAATTTACATTGAAAGATTTCATGTGCCATCTGCTGGATTACAACAGATTATTGCGCTGGATTATGATTAAAAAACATGTACAAGAAAGGAAAATATATTTTATTTCCTACTGTTTAAATTGCTGAATAAAGTGAGTCTGAGCTAACCTTCTGCTTTATATTTTTTACAAGACAAATATTGAAATAATATTAGACTGCATTTATAACTAACCAAGGATAAATGTCCCTGCAAGAACAGGAGCATTGAAGCGTTAAATAAAATACTTTTTAGTGCTGCAGGCCTAGCTCCAGCTTCTTAGGTGCGTATATTTAGGAAGATAACCACTGCGCATGCATAGTAGTTTTTTTAAGCAATGTGTGAAGTAGCTAGAGACAGGAATAATGAACGAGCAGACTCAGCTCGTACTTATTTCAGTTAGAAGGGGCGTGCCAAAGGGGTCTTGGGTAAAGTGGGAGGGGGCATCATTTAAACGAGTTGGGACGGTTAGGAATTTAAGGTAGCCTATGGCAATCGTAAGTGCAATTAGCCACCCAAAAATGAGAGGTGGGATATAGGAGGGAACGGGATACTTAGGTGCGGTTATATGGTAAACCTCACCTACAGATTTCACACTGAAGTCAGTAAATCACTAAAGCTGCAGCTTCTTAGGTTCAGATTTGTAAGAATTTTGCTAGTGTGCATGCGTGACAATGTAAGTCAGCGTGACAATGTAAGTCAGCGTGACAATGTAAGTCAGCGTGACAATGTCAGTGTGACTACACAATGTAATTAGCATTTGGGACGGAGATTTAAAAGGAGGCGCAGCCTCAGGGAAAAGTGGGTGGGGGGAGGTATTAAAATGAGGCTGCCGGGGCACATACTTAAGAGGGGGAATACGAACAGGTACTAAAGGTAGCCTATGGCACGCGTAAGTGGCATTAGGCTCCTAACAATGGGGGGGCAGGGTCTGGGGCTGGACCAGACAGTTAGGTGCGGATCCGGCCACACCAGACACACACTTAAGTGTGAATTGGGTCCTAAATGTCTGTGATATGGTCTAGTTAATTCTCCTGTGACATTTCCCTGCAAACTATTTAAAAAACTGAATCTGAGAAGCTGAGTTTGTAAACTTCATACACACAATAGATACGTCACTACCCATTCATGGAGTAAGTATTTAGAACGTGGCCTTTACATGTAATAATATAATGGTAACATGAATAGATGATGTTGTTTATATTCATGAACTGGATCCAGAATTATCCATTGGCAGCACAGTGGCTCAGTGAGTAGCACTTGTGTCTCACAGCGCTGAGGTTATGACTCCTTGGTTTGACTCCAGGACAAGGCCTTATCTGTGTGGAGATTAAATGTTCTCCGCGTGGGTTTGCTCCGGGGGCTCCGCCTTCCTCCCATACTCCAAAAAC
This sequence comes from Limnodynastes dumerilii, assembly GCA_011038615.1. NCBI lineage: Eukaryota > Metazoa > Chordata > Amphibia > Anura > Limnodynastidae > Limnodynastes > Limnodynastes dumerilii. The sequence continues at coordinate 107,654 of WWET01000048.1, forward strand.
ATGCTGGTAGGTTAATTGGCTGCTTAATTAATTAGCGTGTGTGTGTGTGTGTGTGTTAGGGAACTTAGAATGTAGCTCCAATGGGACAGGGACTGATGTGAATGTGAAGTATTCCCTGTAAAGTGCTACGTAATCTGATAGCACTAAATAAAATCCTGTTAATAAATAATAATAATAATAATAATAATAATAAATATAACAATATCCAGGCTTTCAATGTATCCTCATTTTAAGTGAGGACTCACTGAAAACATTAAAGTATGGGTCTGCTTGCAGAAGGCCATGTGAGTGTCGGGAGTGGTCTCCCCTTGCCAGCGTGGAAGGCTGGATCCATTCAGAGCTCTGAATCCAGAGCTGGTAGAGGTCCAGATACAATCTGATGTTACTATTACTCTTATAGGGTCGGGGTTTTATTTTATATAGTTCCACTATTTTCTGTAAGTATCTTTGTCTAGACTTTAAACGCGGTTCAAATGAACCCCTGTTGTAGATGCCTGATTGCTGCTTTCCTTAAAGAGGGTAAACTAGAGACCTCAGTGCAGGATCCACACATACACCTTTTTTTAGTTGTAGAATGCAGCACCTTGGGAGCAGGCTCATCCAGCCAGGTCCAGGGAATTGCACTCAGGTACCATTCTACATGCAGTGAGTTGGACAGTTCTGCATATAGCAGAAACTTGCACTCTTGTTGGATTCCTTCCAACAGCCCTGGGCCCGGGGCATTAAAGCCTAGGCTAGCGGCATGATACACTTATTCTCATGCTACCAGCACTAGGACATTGCCAAAGACTGGAAATCCCAAGTGTGGAGAAATGTAAAGTTCTCCTTAAGTCTTTTTTACTGTTTTTTGTTTTGCTTTTGGTCACTTGAGTTGTGATGCAGCTATGATTCAATTCCCTATGGTGTTCCTGGGAGGACATCATTACCCTATTCTGTTGAAGGTCTTACATCGCCAACAGGTAAACTGGCATCACGTGATGTGGGCAATGTTGTATTTTTGGTATTCACCCCTAATTGTATGCAATATGGCCATTAATACCTAGTTTAAAAAAAAAGAAAAAGAAAGAAAGTAATTAGTAAGTAAAAA
>WWET01000048.1:119480-157988 GCA_011038615.1 Limnodynastes dumerilii
AACCCGGCCCATACTGTCCAATTTAAATGCCTCCCTCCGCCTACAAAGCGTAATTACGGGTGTTGTATTGATGCCCCGCCCCTTTGTTTGTAGTTACGCTGATGGTACGTACATTCAGCGTTACATGGTGTAACATGTGCAAATGTGTAAATACAAATAGCTGATTTGACGTAAAAGGCTGCAGCGAGCTGTCTGGTTACCTAATCTACAAGAGGGAGTACATAGACTATAGGAATAGGATCCATAGGCTACCAGAAGGGAATTAAAGACTGTAAGAACTTGTATGTACAGTATGTATGTGTGTGTATGTGTATATGAAAGTGTGTGTGTGTCTGTATGTATGTATGTATGTATGTATGTATGTGCGTGTATGTATATATGAAAGTGTGTGTGTGTATGTATGTGTATGTATGCACATGTATTTATATATGAATGCACATAGAAAAAACAGAAAACATTTGTAACCACAATACAAAAGAAGCACTGCCTTGTGAGCACTTACTGTTATCCAGTTTGAGTCTATTTGGCGTATACTGGATATATACATCCAATCTCTTCCCCTTGCATGTATCCAGTCTTCAACGTTTCCCCCATGTGTGTCTTCAACCCCACAGTATCCCCCATTATGTGTCTCCAACCTCCCCAGTATTCCCATCATGTCTCTTCAGCCCCCCAACATTCCCATCATGTCTCTCTAGCCCCTCAGTATTCCCATCAGGTGTCTCCAGCCCCCCCAGTAACCCCATCATGTGTCTCCAGCTCCCCAGTATTCCCATCATGTCTCTTCAGCCTACCCAGTATTCCCATCATGTGTCTCCAGTCCCCCAACATTCCCATCATGTGTCTACAGCCTCCCAGTACCCCTTATCATGTGTCTCCAGCTCCTAATATTCCCATTTTGTCTTTCCAGCCCCCGAGTATCCCCATCAGGACATTGTAGCCTCTCCACTTTTACTCTCCTTACCTTTGTGACCCTCTTCCCTTCCACCGCAGCGCTCTCTCTCTTCCTCCTTCCTTGTCCATACAGGAAGTTCCTGTGTGAGCTGCTGCGGCTGTTACATAGAGCAGCTGAAATGTTTTGCCATCAGCTGCTTTATGCAACTGCCATGGCAGCTCATACAATCACCTCCTGTAAGAGATGCCTGTCACCAGAGCGGGCAGTGGGAGGATGACTGGCGCCTCTCCAGCTTGGCGCCAGTTTGCACCACACACTCCTGCTTACCACATTGCACTGGCCCTAATCAGAACCAGCCTCTCTGCTGGAAGGTGCCAGAAGTTCATTTTGCAGAAGTTTGCATGGGGTGGAATACATTTTGCTGAGGTAGAACAGATGTGCGCAGCATGCAAGAGTGGCCAAACTAAACTAGGAGATGGTCAGAGGATGCTATTCTGAGTCACTATGGGGGTCCATTTACTACATCGTTTTCAGGAGATAAAGACCACTTTACACCTGAAAACGGTCTTTATCTCTGAAAACCATGTGTGCACCATTTACAAAGCTATGATCGCCATGAAAACTATGGCGACCATCAGCTTTTGCAGTCATGATCGCCAGGCCGCTCTAATAAATGTGGGCCGGCTGATCATTGTAATTACAATGTACGTGCGGATTTTAACAATCCGCGTTGACAAGTAGGTATTACAGCGGTCTCCCCATATATCCCCTTTTCCTCCATCTAATAGCTGTTATTAGGGGGAGGAAGAGGGGGGTACATATTGGGAAACCGCTGTAATACAAAACACAAATAAAAATGTACAAAAAAAAATAAAAAATATTACAATTTTTTATATACATTATTAATTAATTATTAATAAAAATACTTTAAAATAATAATAAAAAAAAGAACAATACAAAATAAACAGTTTACTTACCTGTCCCGGCATCGCTTCTGCCTCGGAGTTCCACGCATGCACAGTGTTGCTTGCCTTTTGGGACATAAAAGTTTTTAAGTCCCAAAAGGCAGCTACTGCGCATACGTGGGCACTTCTTCTTCACTCGATGCCGGCGAAAGTCCCGCGGATCATCGTGGCACCTCGTTAGACAGGTAAGAAATAATACGTTCGGCGAAATGGACCCCAATGCTCGCTGAGAGTTGCAGCAAGAGTGCATTTGGAAATGTATGCTCACCTGCAAAGATATAGTAAATGGAGCCCTATATCTCTTCATAGAGGTATAAGCAACAATGACATCAGTCAGTCTCCAGGTCTCAGGAGGATAGAGAGTGCACCACCTACCCTCCCATCAGGCATAAGTGTGGTCCAGACACCAGTCAACATTTCCAGTATGATAGTCTGGATTCAGAGGATCTGTACTGGAGCTGTAGTATCACGCTCAAAAGTGGCCATTTTCCAATATTAGCAGTCAGAAAATGTTGCTTTTACAGAAGTCTGCATCTGCTCTTAGGGGGTCTATTTAGAACGTCCTTTTTTAATGGCAGCTTCTTTCATATAATTTACTAAATCTTACTTGCCTGCCCCTGATCTCTAGGCTCATCGCTGGACATTTCATGCATATTTCGTATGAATGAAGTCCTGAGAATGTGCAGAGACTCCATTGCGGGACTTTGAAAATGTCAAGTCCCAGTATGAATGCGCATGATGTGTCTTCACATCGGGACTCTGAAATCTACAGTCAGACGCGTCTCATGGACAGGTAAGTTTAGCTTTTTTCTAGATTTTTTTTTTACGATTATTAATATTTTAAAAGTATTTATTTTTATGTTAAACATTTTTTTAAAAAATTAATAGCTAAGCTGGCGTTAGTTTTATCCCGGGAGCGGAGTTTAAAACTCCACTCCCAGGCTTTGTAGATATAATGAACCACCGACCCGCTATGAAAAAAACGGGCCGGCGGGGCGATTCGTTATTTACATGTATCACCATGGAAACTGTAGCTTTCTATGGCCATGCATGGTTTGTAAATATGTTTTACTTCATTTTCCTGTGTTTTCACATGAAAACGGGCATTTTCGCAGGAAAATGATCTTTGTAAACAGACCCCTCGGTTACTTACTTGTATCTCCTATATTTACAGAGTTTAATGATTACAGTTAGTGGTTCTGCTCAGCCATCATGCAGCATCATGCACTCTAATGATATATTGTGGGTGGTACTGGCTGTGTATGTCACATAGAACCTTTGATGTATTCTGTAATTACAATAGAACATTAAGTAACAATTTTAAAATTGACATGTGCACCTAATCTAATTAAATATAACAGCATCTTAAGCCAGATCCAATTATTAATTTTGCTGTCATCAGAGGGGATCAGCTATTGGATCTCTGCTGTATCCTCCCATCCATGTGAACACACTGCTAACCACTCCCTAAGCATGGACAAATATCCTACCTTAAAACTATCGACTTGTGCAGGATGGAAGTCTGCTTTGGTACACAGTCTGTTAGTACGCCCATACAATGCATTGCTATTCCCATGCACTTGCCAGCGTATACTTGCCTCTGTGTCCAAGCCTGTATTAAGCTATTTTGGTGCCCTAGGTGAGACAAAAAAAATTAAAACCACCCCCCCTCCCCTTCCCTGTTTCTAAGACAGCCCTATGTCCTCTGCAAAGGCCCTCTCACACCGCCCTCTCTATGGGCCTGTCGCTAATGTCATTAGTCAATATGTAGGGATCTAGTGAATTGTGTTCAGAAGGTCGCACAAATGCACATGCGCAGAACACAGCATCGAGAGGTATACGATTTGACTGCAAGGAATTAAGGGGTACCTTATGAATCAACAAAACTCCTATAAAAAATGTTAGAACACAAAAAATGGAGCTATCTATATGAACACGCTGCAACTAAATTTTATTATTCACATGGGAAAATAATTGGGACTAATTTCTAAACACTGCTGTATTCTTGTTAAAATGTTGTTTATTTTTTCTTTACAAAAACTAAAACAACATTTTCAGATTATTACCAGTAGAGGGCAGTAAAGCTATTCTGATACACTGCAGTTAAGTTTAAGACTTGTCTTAAAACTATATTAGATTAAATTACAGTTTACTTTAAAATGTTACCAGCTAATATTTTACAGTAGCATCAGGAATATATCATAATTATAAAAATTCTGTTTAAATTTTTTTTACATATTGTGTAGTAAATGGTTTTGATACCTATCCAGTTATCCTAAAAATGCCCTTGGTGATAAATAGTACTTACTTTGCAGATAGACAGACAGAAAAATATCTATCTATCTATCTATCTATCTATCTATCTGTCTATCGGAACAATTAACAAAGATTATTTTAATGCTATTGTGCCAGTTTTCACTTAAAAACTGGCCCTATCGCATTAAAATGAAGCGGAGCATATTTACAAAATGCCTGAGCGGAGTTTTACACTTCGCTCCCGGCGTAAGACTAACGCCAGCTCAGGCTGGCGTTAGGGGTAAGTATTCCAGCAATGTCCCCATATACCCCTCTTTTCCTCCTCCTAATAGCTGTTATTAAGTATTAAAAGTAAAAAAAAAAAACTAATACAAAAAAATTTGAAAAATAATAACTAAATAGTAAAAACGGTACGTGCGGGGTCTGGTAGTACGCATGAGAGGGGAGTGAACTACCGCTGTCACTCCCCTCTCTCGTGCAGGCTTTATGGCAGTAACACTGACATAAGCCTGCCTTAACTTAAATGTATGGATCAGCAGTACGTACGACCGTTGATCCGTTTGTATCCCCAAAATCCAGCCCCTACTGTACAATTCTCATCTTCCCCCCTGCCCATCTTTCATAATTTGTGTGGGCGGAGGGGAAGGGCCGTCCCATCGGATGGAACAACTATCATACGGAGCTAAGTTCCGTACGTTAGAAGTAACTATCCATGCAAAACAGGCCACTTACGTACTTTGCGTGCGTAATTGGCCTAACGGATGAACCTGAATCTTCCAGAACCTTTAACTGCCATTTTGTGACTGCTCCTTGACATGCTCCTTCTCCCCATTGTATGCTGGGATATGTAGTTCTCTGCCAGCAGGGGAGGTATCTAAAGCGTATGTGCTGCTCAGGTCAGACAGACAGATAGACAGATAGATAGATCAGGGTTGCCGACTCTCCCGGAATGTCCGGGAGACTCCCGAAATTCGGGCAGTACTCCCGGTATCCCGGGAGAGCCAGCAAATCTCCTGCAAGTGACTTGAGGCCCGTGGTTTCACTGAAACGGGTCCTAGTATACTAGTGTTGCTAGGCACAGGAAGGGACTTGATGACGCAATTTGCGGCATCAAGCCCCATCCCGACCCCTACTTCAGGTAAAAACGGGTCAGTATGAGCCAGGGGGCGGAGCATAATCACGCGATTTGCATAACCCGCGTCATTAAGCCCTGCCCCCCGCATGTGTCGCTAGCTTCTCTCCGGGATCTCCCGGAGGGAAGCTGCCAAAAGTCGGCAACCATGAGAAAGATAGTTGATCTGTAATGACAGCCATTAAAAATTGCACAAGCAGAATATGGCAGCTGAGAGAACACATGTGCACAATATAGCAACCTCAAGATATAGACGCTACTCAGTGCAGGAACTGAGGGCTGCTACAATGATATGCTCACAGCCAGTGGCAAAACTATTAGCATGTGAGTAAGGTGTAAAAGATTTCTGTTTGTCTTACCTGACAATGCTCAGAATTTGAACCCACAAACTTGTTCTGTTTCACTAATCTGAAAATCACCTCATTCAGTCCACTTCAATGACAACATCCTCCTAATCCTCAATTACATTAAACTGAACATTCTGCCAAGACTTTCCCCACCCTCAACTACTTTGATTTTCTGTTTTGTATATCTCTTTATTATGCTATCGACTGTTTAATGTGCTATGTAAAGTTTAATAATAAAGCAAAGTTATGAGAAAAAAAAAGATCCCGGCCAGATCCAGACACCGCACGCTTTCCGTACGTGCGGGGGTCTGGTTGTACGCACAAGAGAGGGGAGTGATTAGACATTTTTACTAAGCTGTGAAAAAAATAAAAATGGAGATATTGCTCATAGCAACCAATCAGAGACATTCTCTAGTATACAATAGGAAAGTAAGAGCTAGAATCTGATTGGTTGCTATGGGCAACATCTCTATTTTCCTTTCCTGCAGCTTAGTAAATCTAGCCCATGGACACATGCCTGAGGTAAACCTCAGTACCACCACACAGAATGAGTTGTTCTGTTGTCCGCTACCTGCACCTTTAAAAGAAACAACATTCCTTCAAACAGAAACTACCATTGCTTCACTCAATGTAATGTATATCCATACCTCCCGATTCCAGCTGGACAGTCCTGCTTTCAGGAGACTGTTCCGCTGTCCTGTCCACTTTACAATTTTCCCGAAATATCAGAAGACTCTTGACCCAAAGCTGTTGTTTTTTTTAAGCTCAGCGCTACAGTGGAGCTTTTTTACATAACAATATTGGTACTGTACACATAACTACAGGAGCCCTGTAGGACCAAATCTGTTTCAGTGAATGGCAGTGATCTAACATATATGGTTACTTGAAATATACAAAGTATGAGCGCTAGCGATAAACCAGTGTGGATCGTTGTGCGTAAAGGTAGAGTATAACTAGTATGCAGATCCCTCAGCGGCTTCAAACTTAAGGGGAGTGGGAACCCCAAAACAAAATAAGTAGAGAGAAAACTGAAGAAGCGCTACCGGAATCTGAATACAAAGTTTATTATTAAAACCTTTTAGATAGGTAGAGCAATACTACAATCCTATCATCAATATTCAGCTGCCTGATCAACAGCTGATTCTATTTTTATTGTATTTTTTTATTTAATTTAATCTTACTTGCAGAACTGTGGTATACGTTTTATTTGTGTATGTTCATAGGTATTGCATTGCTCTACCTATCTAAAAGGTTTTTAATAATAAACTTTGTATTCTGATTCCGGTAGCGCTTCTTCAGTTTTCTCTCTATATATGGTTACTGTTATTCTAAAAAACAGATTTGGTCCTACAGGGCTCCAGTAGGAGCCCTGTATAACAAGCACTGCATCACATGAACGCCGGGAGAGACAGCGTGGGTGAGACAGAGAGGGAGCACTGTGGAGGAAGGGAGAAGACATCAAATATAATAAAATAAATAATAAAGAGGCAGACATAGTAGGCAGGACATGTAATAATGGGCAGACATATGGAGGCTGGACATATAATAATGGCAGGATTGCCGACTCTCCCGGAATGTCCGGGAGACTCCCGAAATTCGGGCAGTACTCCCGGTATCCCGGGAGAGCCAGCAAACTCCCGCAAGTGACTTGAGGCCCATGGTTTCACTGAAACCACGGCCTCAAGTCCTGCCCCCCTGCCTAGCAACACTAGTATACTAGTGTTGCTAGGCACAGGAAGGGACTTGATGACGCAATTTGCGGCATCAAGCCCCGTCCCGACCCCTATTTTAAGTAAAAACGGGGCAGTATGAACCAGGGGCGGAGCCTAATGACGCAATTTGCATAACTTGCGTCATTAAGCCCCGCCCCCGCATGCGTCGCTAGCTTCTCTCCGAGATCTCCCGGAGGGAAGCTGCCAAAAGTCGGCAACCATGAATAAGGGGCAGATATATGGAGGCTGGACATATAATAAGGGGCAGATATATGGAGGCTGGACATAAAACAAGGGGAAGATATATGGAGGCTGGATAAATAAACAGGTGGCATATATATGCATGGCTGTACATATAATAAAGGGCAGAATATGGAGGCTGGCATATATTAAAAAGAGCAGACATATGGATGGAAGGCCTAATAATAAGAGGCAGACATATGGAGGCTGGAATATAATAAAAGGGCAGACATATGGATGGCAGGCCTAATAATAAGAGGCAGACATATGGAGGCTGGAATATAATAAAAGGTGCAGACATTTGGATGGCAGGCCTAATAATAAGAGGCAGACATATGGATGGCTAAATTAAGAAAAGATGCAAGCACTTGACCCGCACCCTCTGGGCGGTGCAAGGCACACCCACTTGCCCCAGACACACCCATTGGGTAGTATAAGACACACCTCATCTACTATGATGCTAAATTTTGTCCCTCTTTCAAATTCTCAAATGTTGGGAGGTATGTATACCATCCACTTTAACAAAACAATACCAGGGACCAGATTTACTAAGCTGCGGAAAAGGAAAAGTGGAGATGTTGCCCATAGCAACCAATCAGATTCTATCTGGCATTTTCTAGTATGTATCAGGAAAGTGAAAGCTAGAATCTGATTGGTTGCTATGGGCAACATATTCACATTTCCTTTCCCACAGCTTAGTAAATCTAGCCCTAGGAGTTAAAAACTAAGTAGCTGTAGTATTAAACTAACCGCTAATCAGAGAGGACAATAATGACATTAAATTACATTAAATAACTAAATTACAATCCAAGCATTCTGCACAGTCCCTCTTTAATAGGGGTCTGATAGTTGTGGATAATGATTAGGGGGCACTCTCTGCTGTCTAGCAGGTAGAGGTGGGTAAGGACTGATAATAGTGTTCTCAACCTTTATTTGGGGATTACCAGTCGCCCACTATTGAATCAGGTCAAGTACAACTTTCCATAACATGTAGACATATATTCAGTCCACTTAGATAAAGATTTTCTTTTTTATATTTTCTTTCAGTGATTTTGAGGTACATTTTATACATATTTCATTCAACCTCCAAGATATTTTAATAAATATGCCCTATAACACGTGGTATTGCACCTGGTTAAAATAGAGTATGACCTCCTTACAACCTTGACCTTAATAAAGCCATTTAATGACACTCAAAATAATCTTCTCCCCCTTTCTGTACAAACTACCCCAAACAACTAACCTTATTTGTCTACACTTCTTTTCCATAATGCCGCCCCTTTTGCGGCCCACAAATCAGTACAGTCCCTCTTAAATTGGGATGTGATGTTATCCAAATCCATCTAGTCGAATCCCCAAAACAGGCTCCCTTTGTCAATGTTCTGTCAAGCGTATACCAATGGGAGATCCAACTGGGACCCCAAACCCCTAGTTTGTCTTAAAGGATCCAATGTTATCACTCTGTGAAGTTTTCTTCCAAATCCATCATTCAAAACAAGTTCTACACCCTTTCCGGATAAACACCGCCCCCAACTAACCTTATTTGTTCAAACCACAACCTCTTTTCCAAAAGCCTTGCAACTTTTGCGGACTGCAAATTGGGACAGTCCATCCTAAATCGGGATATGATGTCATCCAAAACCATCCAATAGTAAGCCCAAAACAGGCATCCTGTGTTAAAATTCTGCCAAAGCATACAGCAACAGTTGGTCCAACCGGGACCCCAACCGCCTAAAATCTGGCCAGTATCCAACTGGACCACCTAAAGTTGGTTTTATCCTAGTCGGTGCAGGGGTGTCTGAATGCATAACTGAACAAACAAACATATGGCCCAATTCATTTTATATTTAAGATATACAGATAGATCAGTTAATTAACAGTATGGTTTTTGGTTAATTTGTTGTATGTTATTATGTTCTGTCATTTTTCATAAGAATTTAGAAATCTCTGCTGCCAGCTTACAGTGAAAGTTACTGGAGCTTCCTTGAAACGGTAATCCTCTCCATGCATATCAGATCATCTTATGATGAAGTGAGGCTTACAATTCTATAAAAAGGGGCCATCAGACGATAAAACAGTATTATGTTATACTATAGCAATTCAAACAAAGAGCGATGTTTCTAAACATGTGCTTCTGGGATCTCGTTTTGTAATGTAGGTTCACAAGGTGTCTGCCAACTAGAATATGGGATTTGTATTCAGCACCAGACTTTCTTCAAGGAATACATTAATAGGCTTTAATGTACTTATGTTTTTGTCTGAAAGGTATTACTCGCAATAATTCTCTCTCTCTCTCTCTCTCTCTCTCTCTCTCTTGAAGATATGGTGTGCTGGGGTTTTTTTATTTGACCATGTAACAGATGAATAAATATATTTTCTGGTAAGGCTGCGGGGAGGGGAGAGTTGGGGTTAGGTTCATGAAAGGGGAGGGTTAGGGTAAGGATTAGGGAAAGGTTCGGGGTAAAATTTAGGCTTAGCATTCGGAGCTCTGTCTTCGGTGGTATGGGGATCGATTGTTTTGCCTTTGCGAGTCAAAAGCAATTGTATTCCCTGCCGGAATGGAAGCGGCGACCCGCAACCACACCAGAGACAGGAGATCCCAGGGGAAGGTTCCGATGCCACCATGCAGGTTAGCCAGCAGCCAGCAATCAGACCAGAGACTATGCAGAAGACAGACAACAGTCAGGTGGAAAAGACTAGAGCTTAGAATCAAGAGTTACACACTACAGACAGGTGGAGACACTGGGCCAAATCCAGAACTAATATGTACACCTATCAGTCTGTACTGGCTCCACACAGGGGGCAGGCTCTTGATATACGCATTGTGGGTGGAGTACAGAATAGTAATCATACAGGGCATTCCAAAGCTCTTACATGCCATCCACCATTCCGTACATTGGCCTTTCACATGCAGAGACTTACGGTAGGGTTCTGCATGCGGAAGGCCCATACGTGTGAGAGGAGGCTTGAGGCGTGCACTTCCTTTCACATAAGCAATCCTGGATATTAAATTCCGTTTTGCCTTTGTTGCAGAGGCTAATTAATTGAATTTACTCACAGTATAGGATCCAGTCCACTTAGTGGAGCTGAACACAGACAGTGATAGAGAGTCAGATGGTAAAGGCTCAAGCATGAGCAACCTACAAGAAGCGAGAGGGAATACATACAATGGGAAGCTCTATAGAGAACGAGAGTAAGATGACAAATACAGACAAATACAAAGTGTGAGATTTTAAACATGAAAACACGACTGACAGGGGCAGACAAACAATGGGGGCAAGGAACCAGGACAATAGTACAGCAGGAGGGAAGTAAACCGGAGGGAGAACGGAAGGAGATTCTAGGAAAAACAGGTACCGACAACTACCTAAGCACAGGCAAGGCAAATGCAGAAGGTAAGAAGCTGTCAAGATGCAGGAGACCAATGCTATAATCAGCAGCTTGGTCTATGTCTGCCATCTATTTAAAGGCTCCAACCCCCAATCAGCTTCCACAGCCAGTCACTCCTCCAGGCTGATTGGAGGCCTGTGTCCTTATTAGGACAGAGACTTGGAAGTACGGTATATCCATTCATGGCTGATCTGGACTGAAATAAGCAGCAGTGAATTAGTGTCTTGAGGTGCACTCAGAAATTCTAAGCAGAAGGGAAAGGGTCAAGGAGTTCCTTGAACTATTAAAAGTCACCTACCTGTGAGTGTCTATATCCCTCAGAGTTTCTGTAACCATGTCCCCTTTTGTGTCAAATCTGCACACCTCATATCCTGACCCATATTTTCAATGAAAGATGGACTAATATACTGTGGGATGCAGCCTATCAATAGAGTTTTATATTTGTATTGTCAAGTTTATGTATTTTATACAAAATTAGCAATAAAAAGGGGATGCTTCCTCCGTAAAGAAAATAATATTTGCTAAATACAGACAGCTAAAAACTCATTTTCAGCTGTCTGTATTTGGAAAATATCACTAAGTAAAAGTTTTTATTAATGAATGAAAAAGTATAGCAAATAATTTTTCGTCAAAACGTACCCATTCATTATTTCCGAAACCCAACGCCCGCCACAGAAAGACAGGTTAGTGGGGACTCTTAGGATTAAGCTATGGGGAGGGGAGTCTTAGGTTTACACACAAAATGGAAGTTGCTCAATCAATTTATAGGTAAATGCAAACAGGCGCATGAAAGGCAGGGGGTTAATCTGCTAGCCACAGAAACAGAGGAAAGAAAATGTCCCAGCAATACTGCCATAAACCAGTAATAGATTGTAAAATAAAACTAAGAAATGTCCGTTACACATATTTGCGTAACTATATGATAAGCCACCAGCCACCGTCAAGGCCTTTCTGCATATGGTGGTCCTAACTCTAACAATGAGAGTCACAATGTTGGGTCATATATATATATGTTTTTAAATTGAGAGCCAAACTTACCTCAGAAGACACCTCTTAAAGCCTCCAAAATAGATGCTGTGGAACAACATCCCCCCTCAGCTGCTGCTCCCAGACATGCTACCAAAGTCTTAAGGTTAGGTTACAGGAAGGGGAGACTTAGGGTTAGGCTGTGGGGCAGGGTACTCTTAGGATTAAGCTGGCTAGGAGGGTTAAGGTAATGGAAGGGGAGAGTTAGGGTGAGGATTAGGATAAGGGTTGAGGTTAGATAAATACTTGTCATACACTGCTGCAGATTCGTTCTTGGGATCTTCGATTGCTTGTCCTTGGTAGGGCAAAAGCAATCAATTACAGAGCCAATTCGAAATTGGCTGGAAGAAAACAGCCCTTTTGAAAAAAGGGCCTTTCTGACCACCGACCTGCACCCATAAAAGAATGATGTGACTATAAACCGGTTTCCAATACAACTATACAAGTATTCTATTAGACACAATGGGCCAGATCCAGACCTCAGCACGCTAGCCACTGTCGTAAAATCGCCCTTTTGTATGTACTGCGCATGCGCGTGGCAGATGTTAAGCAACATCACTCTGATCGTACGGAACTTCAGTCTAACGAATAAATGGGCGGGTCATCCTTACGACACCAGAAAATATGCTTTGTATGCAGAGGAAGGCATTTAAATTGTACAGTTTGGGCCGAGTTAGGCCTGTTACGTACAACAATCCATTACGTACGTCCGTACTTACGTTTAGAAAAGTTAAGGTAGGGTTTGGTAAACGTAACACAAGTAAATTACATACGAGCGAGGGGAGTGCATAGTAATTACGATAGCGTAAATACGCTACGCGATCGTACGGAAACAGAACTTAGGTCTGGATCTGTCCCAATGAGCCACTGGAAAGCCTTCAGCATAGCGTGTATCTCCTTTCTGGTCATTACAATGAATGATTGTGAATCGAAGTCCAGCAACTGTATCATATCAAACATTTGGGTTCACAATTCAAGCATTCAAGCTTTGTTTATAGAAAATCAGTGGAAATTATTATTGAAATCACTGCACCAAATAATAATCAGGCTGTTTATTACAATGTCAATTATTTTATTTGAGCAATAAATACTGTATTTCCCCATGTACAAGACGCACCCCTGTATAAGACGCACCTATAAGTCCCGCGGTCACAGCCTGTAACCACGGGACTTCATTTCCCAGTCTCGGCCACCGTGGGACTTCATATTCTGGCTGCAGTCCCGCTCGCTGGATGATCTGAAAGGTAAGAAAGCTTTGGAGGGGAGAGGGGAGCTCCAGTCTAGACCTTATGTTAACATCCAGCCGCAGTCTGACTCCAGACCAGCGGCGCTGATCTGGAGTCAGACTGCAGCTGGATGTTAAAATGGTAACCCCCCTGTATAAGATGCACCCTGTTTTTGGACACCAGATTTTTCCAAAAAAGGTGCGTTTTATACATGGGGTATTTCTATTAGAATAATTAATGAATTGCTTATTAAAGTCTATAAAATGGTGGCAATATGGATGGTTTCCTTCTGTTCATATGAACGGTTAAATTTCTGTGCATATTAACAAGGAACAGGTGTGTAGAATGGTACTATGACTCTGCATCAATAACAGGAGCCAGGAGGAGAGAAATAACACATTTCAGGATTGCATATCCCACAGTCTACAGCTAGCAGCTGGAAAGATGTCTGTAAACAGGAGTCTTGACAAGTCTAGAATAATATTAAAGATAAGTAAAAATATGTAATAATTATTATATATATGGACACCTATTTGTAGCCAATATGCCTTATAATTAATGATAAAAAAAAATATACAAGAGCAGAAATGTAACATTCTAATTTTGCTATTGACAAATTAATAAATAATAAGATTGAATGGAATGGTCTACTGATGATAAAACAAATTACAATATCACAGCTGCAAACTTTGGCACCTTATGAAGAGCAAACTGGTAAATGTGTCAACAAATGGCTCAGTATTGCCAAACACAATTATTACAAAACAAGTTTGATTTTGGCAGCGTCTCACATCTACAAACTCTATAAACCTATGCGTAGTTACAGGATAAACTGTAATAAAAACAACCTTAGCAAAACAATGACTATAACATAATTCAGCAACATCACTCAGCACAATAGTTTACGCATAGTTTATGCTGTTGTTAGAAGGGTTTTCCATCTTTGAGGAGCATTTCTCTGACCACTCGTACTGGAACATTTTATGTAGAGAATGTAGTAGGGTATGAACGTGGTGTTATTGCTTATAATAGAATAGTGTGAACTAGAGCAGAGGGAGTGTTAAAATATTAATAGGAGGAGGGGGGTTATATCAGTGTTAGTAGAATATGCAATTTAGTGTGTATTGCAGACGGGATATATANCTTTGAGGAGCTCTGACCACTCGTACTGCAACATTTTATGTAGAGAATGTAGTAGGGTATGAACGTGGTGTTATTGCTTATAATAGAATAGTGTGAACTAGAGCAGAGGGAGTGTTAAAATAAAATAAGGAGGGTAAAATAACAAAATGGAGGGGTACATCTCAGACATTGCTGATCAGAACAAGTTTATAAATAATTAATGCATAAATAAAGAAAATATAACATTAGTCCATTTCATAATAAAAATACATGGGCTGTTAAATAAAAGTTTCAAGGTAGTTGCTTCTTTGCTCTAGATCAGGTTCCCCTTACAACCTTGTGATGTTTAATTATGAAAGGGAATGAGATAAACGCTGATAAATATCAATACATAAATGAACTTTATTATAACATTCAACAAACTCAGAAAACTGCAAAAAAAAATATATATAAAAAAAATGCAACATATAAACTTATAACATATAAATAAGTCTTAAAGATGGAAAGGTCAAACAACCAGAACGACTGCTTTGCCTCTGAAGAAATCCCATCGAGTGATGAAACGCGTAAGGGTGGTTTTCTCCTGTTGATACTCTGTTTCTCTAAAGTTACAACCCTTCTAACCTCAGTGTTTCCGAATTGGTGCTCACTGGTGTCTATTATCAGAACTTTCAACAATTTGCAGACTTTCTACAGATCCATGGCCTTCTTGCAGCACCGATTCCACGGCGGGAGCTCTGCCCGCAACTCCACCATTAGCTAATCGGCCGTGTGTGTATGTTCTATCGTCTCGTGCCTAGAGATACACTGCAGCACAAATCTTCCACGAGTTCTCTGCAGGCTCCTTGTGCTAACAGCTACCGATTTTAACTGTGTCGCTGTGGCATCTTCATCCAGCTGGCCTCAAATCAGCTGGTCCGACGGCCACCATCTGGCAATCGTATCCACTCCAGTTTTTGCCTCTCACCAAGATTCATAGACCCGCAGTGGTCTACTCAGCGTGGGCATAACTGGTCTGCAGTCACTTCTATGTAGCCACCAATATCAATCTACATCGTTATTCATCATAATGGAGCCTATTTGATCCCAATTATTACAACGAACACAGTAACCAGTTGGCAATTTCATTATCCTACTGGACTTTCCTCTGTAAGTATCAACTCCTTATTGGATTTTCTTCTGCATTTACTCCTCATTGGACTTCATTTTGTAAGTATCAACTATACTTTGGGACCTAGACTTCTCCTTGTAATCACCATACTATTTGTGTTACATCAGAGAACTTTTGCATACTCATTCACCACGTTATATTGAGCTTCAGTTCATCTCTGTTTTTAACTTTTCACCTATCTGTGGCCAGGGTATTGGTGCATTAGGGTTTTTGTATCGTAGGATTACTAATATGTTTTTATTTCTTTGTACTTAATAAAATTTGTAATTTTGCTAGTATCAAGAAGTCAGACCCATTTTTCTTTTTTTCTTTTTTTTTTTTAGCACCAGAGTCACATATTATTATTTTTTGTTTAAAACAACCAGAACGACCCTAGAAAGTCTATCTATCTGCATTACATGCAGATGAAGAACACTTGCAGGAGCACAGAAACAAAGAATGTCTATGAACCATGATTGACTCCCATGACTAAGTTCAAGACGAAACGCACGTCGGGAAACTGACCACGACGGCCCGGTGCACAGGACCGTCCTTTTTAACTTCCAGCCTCACTTGCCTCTTTTGAATACAGCCACGTCGTAAGAACAGTGTATGAGCAGGTACAGACCCGGAATGGGCGAAACGCGACTGTGAGGTCGTTAGTTTGATAGTAGGGACAGGTTCCTGCCTTCCAGCATAGGTGGCTTTGCCTTCATGGACATTCTTTGTTTCTGTGCTCCTGCAAGTGTTCCTCATCTGCATGTAATGCGGTAATTACTGTGTTTTTTTTCTGTCTGACTATACTCAATGCTGTTACAATGTTTTTCCTGTATGTCTAACAACATGTTGCAATTGTCAATATTTAACATTGTTATCAGATACATTGGCATATGAGCACTGGAAGCTTTTATAGTTATATTTTCGTCCACAAGTTTATCACCATTTGTACTATTTAATAAAATGAAACATTATAAAATTGTTTAGGACATAATTTCTTCATGCATTTTTGAGACAATATACACTTGTAAAGTGGTATTATGTAACCTAGGCTTAGTTTAGGTTGTGTGTGTTTGTTAATTTATAATATACCAAAATAGTGTTTGGAGAGTGGATTAGTGCGGTTCTTTTGTGTAAACTTTTACACAATAGACTGGTTCCTTTCAGCGCCAGGAATATGAATACCACCCGGGGGAGCACATATAGACAGAACTAATAGAGACATACACTGGGGTACAGTGCGTACGTAATTTCCCTCTTTAGAAGGTTGTGCGCATGCATTCTTACGATGCCGTGTCAGCGTACGTAACTAACGCCGGCCCATAATGCCCAAAAAATTTGGTAAATTTATCTTATTGCATGTTGAAAATATATCGGACCCAAGCTGCCAATTTCACCTCCATCTCCTGGGGAGTTACTCTGCCAGCCACCATTTTTACTGCCTTATGCAGTAATGAAAGCTTTGCATTTTGCAAGAGATGAAGAGCTTTAATTACTATATTACTCCTATAGTTATATAGTCAGACAGATTTGGAAGTTCTACTCATGTTGAATCAGAAACTGTAGCTATATATTGTTTCTTAGGTATATTATTTAAGGGTTTATGATCCTAGGTAGAAGATCTCAAGCTATGTCCAGAATAGCTGCACCTACAGGAAGTGCAGGTAGTGTTGTGATATTATAGCTATAAACAAGCTACTCTGGCCAGGGTGTGGGGCTCCAGTACGAAAATCGTCCGTTTTCTCCCCAGCCAGTTGTGAACTGGTGAGGCATAGCAATTGATCCACAGAGCACCAAAAGCTCTGTGGTGTGAAAAGTTGTAAAAAAACATAGTCCCCCACTCCATTCCCTAATTCTTACCCTAACCCTCCCTCCTCGCTACCCTAACCCTAATCCTCCCTTCCTGGCAGCCTGACCCTAACCCTCCCTTAATTGCAGCCTGACCCTAACCTACCATCTCCCGCAGCCTGACCCTAACCCTCCCTCCCCTACAGCCTGACCCTAACCTTCCCTACCCCACATAGATAGTTTACTCACTTGTTCCTGGTTGGCGATAGCAGCGACGGAGGTGCGGCGGAGGGATATCGGTAAGTGCGAAAGAGAATGGGTCAAGTATGGGTCATACTCATCCATTCATAAAAAAAAGAATAGAAACTCTGCTTTATTTGAAATAGGGACATTCGAAAAGGAACTTTCGGATGTCCCAATTTTGGAAACCAGAGTTTCTTAGCGGGGATTTACAACGCTCTGGCCAGGAGGAGGACTGGTCACATACTACTGACCGGAGCTTCTTTTTTATGCTGTCAGCCAATAGGTCTTCCGCCGAGACCGAGCCAGTCCGTGCAGATACTGACAGGAGGCTTCTGACATTCTCAGCAGCACCTCCCTCTTCAGCCAGGATTATTGGCCCCAGCAGGAGAGGTGAGGGGCCCGATATTGTGACCTTTCCCTATTTGGAAATCTTTCAGTTTATTGGTGTATTGGTACCTTTATCTTAATGCTAATAAATTAGCCTTGGCATATTATCATATCTAAGACATATGACATTGCACCAAGCTTTCTCATATGTGAGGAAGCACAAAATCGCAATAGTATGTATACAGTGTGATTTACAGACTTGCCCTTTTTTAAATTATGTATATGCAGTGGCAAAGCTATAGATGTTGCAGTTTCCTTAATAAATGACCTTGATTTTATAGATTTACATTAATTATTTATTATCAAGGCTATTCTAATTACAGAGAAATATCTGGGTCAAGGTGGTTAAAGTCAGTAAACTGAAAGTAATACACACTCTATATGCTTGTAGATAATGTAAAATAAAAAATTTCAGCATACATTTATTCTCATTTATTTCACTGATTTATATAACATCTTCAGCCATTAATGTTTTTATTTATATTTTATGAATTTCACAATGTCTTTGTTTCTTATATTAATACATGTTTGCAATTTTAGACAACCTATTAGATTGGGAGTGTTAAACTTGAGGAACCGAGCAGCAGAGCCAAATTACCCACTAGGCAAACTAAGCGCATGCCTAGGGCCCAGCGGGACCCAGGGCCCAAAATCCAGTCCTGGATTGGCCTTCTACAGTAGCCAGAACTCCCCCAGACAGTCAATATTGGAGACTAAAAAACATTAAAAAGTGGTCTGGTTAAAGGTGGCAAAAGGGGATGGTACCTCAAACAGTGATACATAACAAGGAGTGTGGTCGATGATACATGCTGCAATATGGCAGCAGGGTGTAATATTATCATTGTACTTGTAGGGTTGGCCGCGGTGGTCGGAAGAAATAGAGGTGGGTAAATCTAATTACCACTGGACCACCCCTGTGTGAGCAGAGTCCCTTGTACTGGACCACCACTGTTTGGAGTAAGTCCCCTTACCACTGGTTGAGGCCTCATTTTGGCTCCCTTAACATTAACCCCTGCAGTGCCTGCTGTGTGAGTGGACAACATTAACCCCTGCAGTGCCTACAGTGTGACTGGACAGCATTAACCCCCGCAGTGCCTATAGAGTGATTGTGGCAAGCGGATCATTAACCCTTTGTGTGCCTGACACCTATAGAGCCTGTCAGTGATCCAAATTGTGTTATACCTGTTCAGCCGACAAAGGATTAGCCGGTGAAGTATCACATACTGTTAAATAGAGATTTATTACAGCGTTCATTAGCATATCGTAAATTGTTATTATTGTAAAGGGCTTAACCCGCAGTTGATAGTTTGATAAGGAACCTTGTGTATTGTTAATCTGTTACCACATTGTTAGAGATACTGTCACGGCAGGTAAGTGACGAGGGAAGTCCTCTGGAAGTGGAGATTTGTGTACGGGAGTGAGCAGGTAGGTCGGAACAGGTAGGTTGGTGTGGGTAGTTGGTGAGTATAATACTGCGGGGTAGAGGTAGGCTGCTGTGTTTTCTTCCAAGGCCGCATCGGGTTTGGAGACGTCTAGACTGACAGTGAGTATTACTCCTTACCTGTCTGGGTGCTCCGTCTCCCACGGGCACGGACGGAATTGTAGGCGTGCGTAACATTTCGTCCGCTCGCCATACATTGGCGACAAAAGGGGGTCTGAGGCTCCGGCCAGTGATGACCATTACCCTGCCAGTTGGCTAATATTCTGTTTTCCTCTACAGGTTGCTTAAGTGTGCTGGCAGAGCATTAATTGTCTTCCTTCACAGGAACGAAAGAGGTCAGGGGCTCGGCAGCGGAGACAATCGGTGTTGAACATTCCGGCCAGCCGTCAGGATCTGGTAGGGCCCCTGGGGCAGGGTTGGGTGACCATCTGTTTAGGTACAGTTTAGTATCCACATACTGTTGCAGGGTACTCAGGTCCATTTTTTCCCTGCAGCATTACTTCTTACTTGGGATCCTAGCTGATTAGCTCACAGCTGGGATGCCTTAGCTGAGGATTTGGCTGTGTGTGTTCAGCAACCAATGGGCATGTGGATCTGCCCTTCAATAGCTGACAGCTATTCCTGGCCATAGCTTCTGGCTTTCCTGTCTGTGCTCCTGTTGTGATTTCTGTTTCAATCTCTGATTCCCAAGTGCTCTGTTTCTGATATCCTCCTCCTGTGTTTACCTCCTTGGAGTAAATCCAGTTCTACGGGCTAGCGTAATTTCTATGTACCCCCCCAGGCACTCCCATCGCTCGTACGAACTTTAACCGTTTTACGCTGCCCAAACCCTACCTTAACTTTTCATAGCGTAAGTACTGACGTACGTAATGGATTTATGTACGTAACGGCCTAACCCAACCCATACTGTCCAATTTAAATGCCTCACTCCACCCACAAAGCGTAATTACAGGTCTCGTATTGTTGCCCCCGCCCCATCGCTGATGGTATGTATGAACATCTGCCGTGTGCATGTGCAGTAAATACATATAGCCGATAGCGTACTTAGCTCAGGATCTTGCCCCTTGTCTGTTTGATCTCTCCTGCCCAGTTCCTTGTCTGCTGCCTTGTGTGAGTGAGTTTCTGCTGAGTGTTGTGTGTGAACCCTCTGTGGGTAAAGCCTTCCAGGTTACCTGGGGATTTGTGCTTTAACACCTGCACTCCTGGAGCTGTTTATTACCATCTGCACTCCAGTTATCTGGTTACTATTGTGCTTATCTGTATTTCTGTCTGTCTGGTAATTAGTGTTTCAGCACCTTCTCACCAGTAAATCTGGTCACTATAGTGTTTAACCTCTCACTTTCCAGACTATCTGATATCTGTGCACTCCAGTATTGTACTGGTTATTTCTGTGCTAGCCTTCGTGTTGCCACTTCTCCAGTCCTGTCCTGGTATCCTTCCTGTACCTGGTTCTCAGCCTACTCTACAGAACCTTTCCTCTGGACACAGTACTGTGGTATTGCTTACCACCTACCGGGGGCCGCGACCTGCTGGTTGTCCTGCAGCCCAGAGTATCCCCACCATCAGGGGCTCTATCGAAGACCAGGCCCCAGTTAGATTCCACGCCCTGGCTCTGCATTTGATTACTCATGCCTCGCCGAGGATAAGCAATTGAAGATCCCCAGGATGAATCTGCAGTGGTGAGAGGTAAATAATTTTCCAACCCCAACACTTATCCTAATCTCCACCCTAACCCTCCCCTTCCATTACCCTGCCCCTAACCCTCCTTTCCCCGCAGCCTGAGCCCTAAGACTCCCTTCCACACACCCAGACTCTAAAACTCCTTTCCCTGCAGTCTGACCCTAAGCCTCCCTTCCCCATAGCCTAACCTTAGGACTCCCCTTGTACACTCACCTCAAGGACACCTGTTTCCAGGTCTACTTGCAGAACAAGGGATATAAATAGTACCACCTGTGTATCTTTTAAAATGTATCAGTCAGTAATGAGCACACATGTGCTCCAGCCAGGAGTTCTGGAAAAAATGCACTCCACAATGGGTCCTTGAGAACTGAGGTTAGGAAACTGGTGAAAATAAACAATTTGATTACTGGTTCTCAGTATAATTGGACTGTTTTGTTGGCTAGCCATTTAATTGGTCCTTATTATACAAGTATTTAATTACGTTAGCGTTACTTCCAAGTGTACTCACACAATTAGTACTCCATTATTACCTGTCAGTGTGACATGCCCAGAAATGGTAAGTAAGAGTGAGCAGAAGGATAGAATAAAAATATGAAAATAGGCTTGGACATGGCGCTTTAATGAATTGTTGCTCCA
This sequence comes from Limnodynastes dumerilii, assembly GCA_011038615.1. Classification (NCBI taxonomy): domain Eukaryota; kingdom Metazoa; phylum Chordata; class Amphibia; order Anura; family Limnodynastidae; genus Limnodynastes; species Limnodynastes dumerilii. The sequence goes on from WWET01000048.1 coordinate 141,114, forward strand.
GGATGTATACTGCAAGGCTCAACTGCTGCAAGCTATAGAATCATACTTACTATTTAATGACACCGGGGACACCTCTAAACTCGTGGTATGGAAAGCCCTCAAATGTGTCATAGGGGGAAAGTACATCCAACTCAAATCATACCTTAAACAACAGAGGGAGGTACATAGGGAGACATTCTTTGGGCCTGATCCAGAGCTACAGATGTTGCCCGGCGTAATCCATGAATCTGTGTGCCCTGGATCTGGCATCCGTAACTACAGCGTAGTTACGGAGGAAGGGGTGGGCAGCTCCGTAACTACGCTGTAGTTACGAAAGGTAGGCGGGGGGAGGGAAATTAGGAAGGGAGGTCTGGGTTAGGGACTTACGAGCATGTGGCCGGCGTAATTACCCACTGTTACGCCGGCTGAAGTTAAGGTAGCCTTCAGTCGGCGTAACAGTTGTAATTACGCCGGCCACAGGGGGAGTGTTGGGGGAGTGCACCAGATTTGGGTAATTGCAGACAGCGGCCCAGCGTAGCTCTGGATCAGGCCCTTTGTCTATAGGCTTTGTAAGATACAAAGCCTTGAAACCCAACACATATCTAATCAGGACAAGACCCTCTATGCCCAGCTGGTGGATGCACAGGCGAGTTAGCTTGGCTCCTAAATAACAGGTACAAACTCGCTCTTTGCAAATTCAAATACAGGCATTATAGTTAGGCTAATAAGACAGGTGGTGCCCCAGCTAGAGCCCTCAGAGAACAAATATCCCAATCATATATACAAAAAAATCAAAACCTCCAAGGAATGTTTGGTCCAGGAGAACGGAGAGATGACCACTGCTTTTCAGGCCATTCATTATATAAACTACCATTCCCTTCCCCGACTCTAGAGGTAGCCAGTTCATACTAGATTACCTTAAAGCCTGTAAATACCCCACACTCACCCCTGATGCTTGAACGGTACTCGAAAGCCCATTTATGGAGACAGAATTTAATTGCTGCCCTTAAGTCCACCCAAGCGGCAAGAGCCGGACGGATTTTCACTCTCTTATTATAAATTCTTCCAAATGAAACTGTTTTCTCCCCTGTTAGAAGCCTTTAACAAGGTCTCCCTGGACTTTCCTTTCTCAAGACAATCCCTGGAGACACACATCACAGTTATCCGCAAGGAGGGTAAAGATCCCACTCAATGTGGCAGCTACTGTCCTTTCTCCCTCCTAAATGTCGACATCAAGCTGTTTGCAAAAATCCTTGCAAACAGGTTGAAAGAATTTCTCCCGGATTTGATCCACTCTGTTCAGGTTGGGTTTGCCCCGAGCAGGGAAGCAAGGGACAATACCACCAAAGTGATCAACCGTATCTACTTAGCTATGTCTGGCAACACCCCCACCTTTCTCTTATCGATGATGGACGCAGAGAAGGCGTTTGATAGGGTGGATTGGCAGGGATTGAGGGGAATCCTGGAACACCTAGGCCTAGGGCAACTTTGCTCCCAAAATGTTGTCTCTGTATTCCCTCCCCTCAGCTAGAGTCAGAATCAACGGCACTCTCTAAACCTTTCTCCATTACAAATGGCACCAGATAGGATTGTCTGCTATCGCCTCTTATCTTTACCTTGTATGGAAGCCCTAGCATGCTCCATAAACCCAGCTATTATAGGAAGCCAGGTCAGTCAGCACAACTACAAGCTGGCGTTATTTGCGGATGATCCTTTATCAGCAATTCGGTAATATATCTAACCCTTTTATTGATGGAATCTGAAAAGTTCACCTAATTTCTAACTTTATAACGAACTATTATAAATCAGTAGCCATGCCTTTACAAGTATCTAATACATGATTGCTGGACTTTCCTCAGCATTTGTCTTCTGCTAGTCCACATCATGTGTCCGCTATCTGGGCACCAATATCACTCCTGGCACCTCCCTCCTGTTTGATGCTAACTTCCCTACGTTACGTACTACTATCTGAAGGGATCTATATAAATGGAACTTGGGGTGGGTCTCCTGGTTAGGCAGAGCCAACATTGTGAAGATGACAATTCTGCCTAAACAATTGTATCTCCTTCAGGCTCCTTCAGGCTATCCATTGCTATGCCCCTTAAATATCTAACAACAGTACAAAATACCTGCCAGGAATTTATTTTGGGCGGTAGAAGACCAAGGTGCAGTCAGACGGTTTCGTTCAGTCAGCGGTCACGCGGGGGCTCCAGATCCCTAACTTTCTAGGCTATTATCGCTCTGTCATGCTTAGTAGGGTTCTGCATTGGACAAGGAAACCAGATTCAAGGCAGTGGATAAACATATAGCTCAATCAGAAATTCCTTTGAAGGTCGCATCATGGTTATGAAAATTTATGTCAGGGCTGGCTTGATGCACTCCACAGAAGGATGCAATGCATCCCAGCGTCATGCTGGAGAGGCGCTCATCCCCCTGCTCACCACCGCTTCTCAGTGCCAACAGAGTGATTTCAGCCAGTGACTCCTCTAAACAGCAGCTATTAATAGTGAGCCTCTATGTGGCTATGTCTGCCTGTGCTGTGACTGACAGCCATGTGCTGTGTATGTGGCAGGCTGCAGGCTGGGCCAATGAACTTTCTGCCATGTCCACCTTCCCATCCTCTGCATTATAGCCCTCCAGTGCTCACATTACAGAAGAATATTGGGACCTGGAGAGATTTTACTGGAAATACTGGGTGGCTGGAGATACAAAATGAGGATACTGGTAGACCGGAGAGATGATGGGGATACTGGGGGGGACTGAAAACACATGATCGAGGATACTGGGGGGGCTGGAGACATTATAGGAGATACTGGAGGGACTGGAGACATGATGGGGGATACTGAGGGGACTGGAAACATGATAGGGGATACTGGGGGGGGCTGGACACACATGATGGGAAAACTAGGGGGCTGAAGACACATGATTGGGAATACATGGGGGCTGGAGACACATGATGGGGGATACTGGGTGCTGGAGACATGATGGTGGATACTGGATAAGCTGGAGACACATGATGGAAATACTGGTGGGGTGGAGAATTGATGGGGAATACTGGGGAGGCTGTAGGCATGAGGGAGGATACTGGGGGGGCTGGAGACATGATGATGGATACTGGGGGGATTGGAGAATTATAAGAGATACTGTGGGGGTTTGAGACACTTGATGGAGATAATGGGGGGCTGGAGACTTGATGGGGAATACTGGGGGGCTGTACACATGAAGGAGGATACTGGAGGGCTGGAAACATGATGATAGATATTGGGGGGCCTGGAGACATAAGAGATACTGTAGGGGATTGAGACACATGATGGAGATAATGGGGGCTTAGGACTTGATGAGGAATACTGGAGGGCTGGAGACATGATGGGGATAATGGGAGCTGGGAAGAATGTATGATAAAATATAAATTATATATGTTTTTTAACTTGTCCAGGATTGTGTTACGTTTTAAATATTTGGAAGTAAAGTATTTTTATTGTTTCTGGATTCCTGGCTCTATTTTTATGATATATTAACATTCCTTTTATCTGTTTTTTATATGCTCTGTTTTTCATATGCACTGCTCCTGAGTGATTGAAGACCTTTAACAAGAGCTTGAACATCATTTTAAAAGGACTTTTAGGACACTTTCAACTTTATGTTGCTATATGCCGCTATGTATTTGGTTTTGTTTTGTTTTTTTACTGCTATTTGGTCATTTTAATTGAGTTTTATACACAGATCAGCGCTGTAGTCATATGTTCCACAATTTTTTTCCAAGGTTACAATTTGGGGAGGTTTTGGCACCTTCCAGACATATGTCACTGCTGCAGGTTTAGAAAAAAGTCTATAGTGTGGCGGTTTTTATTATGAATTGGGAATTGCATAGTGGAGACTAGGACAATGGGGTAGATCCAGAACTACGTCCGTCTTCCATAAAAGTAGTAATTGCGTAGTAGCTATTGTACGTAATCTGCGTATTGTTTCGATACGTAGATTGCGTATATGCGGTCTAAAAGATCCGGCCCAATGTCTGTATTGTATAGTAGTGACTTATTGTGGTTACAAGACTAGTGTTAAATTGTTAAACAGAAGGGCACAAATTTAAAGTTTGCAAGGGGCGCTGAACACCCTGGCACTGGCCCTGGTTTATGTTACCAAATCACCCCACAATAGTCCCCACCCTGCCATCTGCCTCAAGACTAACCTTTCTACCTGTGATTCCCCTCGTAACTCAAATAATACTTCATCTAGATTTTGCCCCAGGTGACTCACCACCAGCCTTATACGATACGAGCCTTTCTATTGTGGAGACACAGTTTAAAATACACTTAAGATGGTCTAGAGTCCCATTCTTAGTCGATAAATACTGCCCAACTATGGCTGAAGCATGATGGAGGTGTGGAGGTGCAGGAACACATATTCATATTTGGTGGAACTGTCCTACATTTTTGACGGAAAGTCAGAGAGATTTCTATTTTGCTAGTGGGGCCAGATATCCCTGAAGGTCCTAAATTCTGGATCTTATTGGTTCAACTGTGTTAAATTTAATGAATCAATGGATGACACTGACAAATTCACAACCCATGTTGCTACATCATGGTATCACTGGTTAGATTTCAAAACCACCGCTGATTACCTCAATTTCTTTTATCCGAGAACCTGACCTGACAACTCTTGAAAATATATATAAATACAGTTCAATCACCAGGGTAGAAACAGTGATTTTTAGCAATTCTAAAAAAAACTTTATATTATTGTATGATTATGATATTATTTCATAAAATACAGATGATAATGGAAATGTTCTATTTGTTGTGTTTTTTTGCTTCAGGTGTTAAAGGCCATGTTATCTTTATTTATTATCATTATGTCAAATCAATAAGCACTTAATATTGCACCAGAAGCACATAATTTAATCACTTCAGAAAGTAATAATGATCTTGATGTGCATGATCTCATTTGCTGTTGAAAGCTTAAAGTCCCTCAAAAGCAAAGACGGTAATTTGTCTGAATAGAGAGTAAAAATCCCCAAAAAACAAACTACTATTTTAAATGGGTAAATTTTGGTCAATAGCTGTAATAAATGCTATGTTATAGAGCATTATTAATTACTGGCTCGCTCTTCAAAGCATTTTAAATATATTGCTAGAAAAGTTGTAATACGATGTAAAATGCATTTAGTTGAGCATATAATAAACCAAAATAAAGAAAGTATGCAAAACTCTAAGGGCCCAATTCAATTGCCGGCAATTTGCGTCGGTAAAAATACGACGCCTTCGCCGGCAATTGAGCGATAAAAATTCGCCCATTCAATTATTTTTTTACCGCTGCGCTAAAACAGCAGGCAGCGGTAAAAAAATAACCATAGGAAAAAAAAAAATCTCTCAGTTAACGCCGCAAATCACCTCCTGCTAGCAGGAGGTGACCGGCGCTACTGACAGACTATTACCCAGTGCCTGAAATCACGTTCTCACGAGACTTCAGGCACTGGGTAATAGCCTCAGTAGCGCCCTGCTAGCAGGAAGTGTTTTGCAGCGCTAAGAGAGAGTTTTTTTTTTTTGCTCTAGCAGCTGCTCAGCGGTCCCTGGATGGCAGGGCATGGTGCCTAATGCCCTGCCATCCATGGGCATGGTTATGCTTGTTGTTCTACAAGCATCAGCATGCCCTGTTGGGGCACAACATAGGGCAGCGTTAAAAACCCGCACCTCTCATAGGTGCGGATTTTTATCGGTCAAAAACCGGCGTATTTTTAACGCTAGAAAAGAATTGAATTAGAAAAAAAAATAACGCCGGTAAATTTAAAAAAAAAAGCGTTAAAAATACGCCGGCGAAGGGTTTTTTGACAATTGAATCGGGCCCACTGTCTTTGCAATGTAATCTTTGCTGCTAATGTTTTTTTTAAATTACATGCTGGCACTACATCTATGTTCCCAACCTGTGACACACAACCCATACCTGGTATCTCTCTTTGTGCCATTTCTCAAAATTGCTTTGTATAACATGTAGAAATATTACAAATAAAGAATTTACAAAAAAAAATAATAATAATAATAAGTAAACAATACAAGAATAGAAAAGATACACTAGACATACCTTAGGAAACTTAAACTAACATGGACAGGTTCTAATCTGGAAAAAATTAAGATACAGACATATTTAAACTCGTGTTGACAATTTGTAACAAAATGGACTGAGACCAATTTGAGGCCATGTCACAGAAATTGTTTTAGACACATACAGATAAAAAAGACCCCCACATAAATCTATTTGAAATATTAGTTCTGATGCAAAATACACCGAATATCTTCAATGATCTAGCAAGCCTTTAACATATATCATGGAGTAGTATGTAAATGCCTATAGGGTTAACTGCTCAGCATTCTTTTAGAAAGAGAGTGGGGACAGGGTGGAGGAGAGCACGTGGACAGAGTGGAGGAGAGAGCAGGTAGTAGCAGGAGCAGATACAAGCTAAGAAATTACTACACTTATCAGTAGTTGTGTGTTAAATATTCAAGCAATTGAAGTGATTTTTGGGGGGTATTGGTGGTACTCGGTACCATCTGCCTCCTTTCCAGCAGCCATTTAATTACCTGATGCAGGACCTCTTTTTATTCTCACACTACAGTGGTACATTAGAAAAATCTGTGGGCTCTATGTGAGGAGCATATAATGGACGGAAGGCATGATTGTTGGGAAAATAGTATAAATATATAACTTTAGGTGGCTATCAGTACCTACCAGTTTGTCATACACAAAAGCACTTCTATATAATCATCTTTGTTATTTATCTATTGTTGGCTTCCGATTGGAATTGCACAATATAAAAACAAAGCACACATTCAGAAAACAAAGTCACAAGGGTTTCATGTTCTAAATAAATAGACATAAGGTATTGTTCTATGGGGAGATTTATAGGATATGCTTTGTGCTTTCAGTGCCTTCTCTATTGGCATATATTTGTGTTATGTTAGGAGTTACTAGTAGTAGAGATAATTGCCCCGATACAGAACCAATAAGTTACCAGAGATACGCAAGTAGCGGGTGTAAGTCTGCCTTAAAGGGAGCACGTCCCATGAGCGTTACAGATGTTAGAAATCGGATGCCTGTGTGTATGGAACTGTGTTTCAGAATGCCATCTGACAGGGTGTGACATCCCAACCAAATATACGCAATGTTGGCAGGGACAACCAATTTAATTGTACAGTATGGTGATGGTTAGGCACTTCCATCCATGCATGCATTCTATGTGTAGAAGTTATGGTAGGTTTATAGACACGAAAATCAGTTAAAATCTGAGTGTCATAGGAGCGCACTGGCCTCTTACCTGCAGATTTATTGCTCTGTGCATGCAGATTCTCACTCTTAAATCTGGGTCAGGCCCAATATGATTAGTATATGTGTGTTTAACAGTTGGAAATCAAGTATCAATACTACCCTTTTGAGCAGGAGTGTGATCAGTACAGGCCACAGTCAGAAACTGCCGCGGGACGCTGCCATCTATGTGACGCCATCAGTGATGTCACATGGGGTGGGCTGCCGCGGACCTGATTTAACAGCAGCTGGTGTGCAGCTTGTTCCCCAAGTCTGATGACCTTTGGCAGACCCTATTTTTTGTTTCAAGGTAACATGGATGTTTACTGTAATAGGTGGCTATCACTAGTTTCCTGTCTTTCTTTGGTGATGTCACTAGGATGCTCTCTGCATTTTTGGTGGTCACTAGGATGCTAGGATGCTCTCTGTATTTGGTGTTGGTCACTAGGATTCTCTCTGCATTAAGTGGGGGTCAAAGGATGCTTTCTGCATTGCATAGTGATCGCTATAAATGTATTGTATTATGAAATACTACTCAGCATATGATCTATTTAATTGAAATTATTTTATATAAAACTTGTTCTGGTATGTGATTGGCTTTACATAACCAACCCACATTGTATATTATCACTGCTCTTATTAAGGTTCTTTATTCTGTTTACTTTTTCCATTTACTTTTTTCAGTCTATAATTGATTCAACCCACATGTTGCCTCTTACAGAATATTTTTCCAGGGCCATTTTAAGTTCCCAATCCACCCTTGCTAATGCCCGTTGTCATGGTAAGATTCAGTATATTTTTATATAAAGCAGTATTGAAACAACCTTTATCCTTTCAAAAAATGTTTTACTTGTAGCTAAAAAAAAAGTTTGTTTGTTTATCCTAAAAATTTTTATAAAAGATTTTTGGGGTAGGTGTCTGGTCATATTCTACATGTAACTCTGATTCAGAACTTTCTGCATTGCCTGTAGAATCCACAAAGTTGAAAAGATCTTTTGGAGGAATGGGAAGGAGTGGGGTGGCTGGTGAGGGAAAAAGTGTTTTTAAAATGTCCGATAAAAGACAATAATGTTTGCGTATTGTCATGTTATCATATTTGTACATAAGCATTGTGATTTCTTTTCATATTATATATCAATTAATAAGTTCATGCCTCTGTATCCATACAAATTTATGTTTCAGATCTGCTTGGTTCTTAAAACGCTACATAGTAGTAACAGAAAAGATAATGTCGAGTTTATGATAAATCTAATTAAGGTCCAGATTTATTAAGCTGCGGGTTGCCCATAGCAACCAATCAGATTTTAGCTCACATTCTTTAGTATGTAAGAAGAAAGTGAGAGCTAGAATTTGATTGGTTGCTATAGGCAACATCTCCACTTTTCAAAACCTGCAGCTTAGTAAATCTGGCCCTAAAAGTACATTGGGCCTGATCCAGAACAACGCTTCTGAGCGAATTTACGCGTGGCAGAGACGTAAAATCGCCTATTTGTAAGTACTGCGCATGCGCACCATAGAAAATCCGCTAAATAGCGTTGCGTAATTGTGAACGTATGGGCCATTCACGTATGTGTCACGCAAATACTTACGTGTGGGCGTGCCAATTTTACGTGATTCCAAAATACGTCTGAAATACGTTAAGTAGACGGGGGGTTGTATTTAATGTGTACAGTATGGGCGTGCTTAGCTGCGTAAATTCGTCTAGCCCATACGTACGTGTGCGGATCACTGCGGTTACGTTGGCAAAAGTTAAGGTAGGGTTTGGAAAGTGTATCTTGACAAAATACGTACGTTCAAGGGGTGTGCCGAGGGGAGTGTATAGAAGGTACGCACACGAAAATACGCTATGCGAATAAATGTACGACAAACGTAGTTCTGGATCTACCCCAGTGTGTTAAACGAGGAACTGAAGGCCTTGGATAGTTTGCATACTGTCCAAATAAGCCTTGATGGTGGCAGTGACAAATAATGAGAAGTGTATGGATAAACAGGGGGAATTAGTCATTGTAGGACAGACCGGTGGGTTGTATTTGATTATCCTTTTGTCACCTATAAGTCAAACAGCCTCAGGTGAGGTCTGTGTTGTGACACCCAGTAATAAATACCAATAATACTAGTGCCTAATATTATAATTATTATTTTTTATTTATAAGGCGCCACAAGATGTCCGCGGCGCCGTACAAAATACAACAACAAAATACAGTACAGACATACAAGGTAGGGATGGAGAGCATTGTACATAACAGAAGTAATAATGTTGGACTGGATCGTTAATGCCACAAGCATAACACCTCAACAGTGGTGGCGAAGATCCAAAAGGAAGATACTAAGTTCCATACGTTAGAAGTGAGGAACATTCTCCTGGCACATATGGGACATCCGCTCCCTGCACCTCATCTTAGGTTTTGCGCACAAGTCAATTATCAAAATGGGGCTGGTGTGTAATGATGAAGCGTACATAAAGGCTTAACCAAGCCCTTGCTGTACAATTACTGAAAATGCTGCACGCATGCTGGGTGGGGGGAGGCATTTAAATAAAGCTGAATGGCACGTCCCGCCTGTTGCTGGGAGAAGCAGGAATCAAGGATTTCTCAGCATTCTGGGGGCTATAGTCCACTAGGACTAGCACGCTCCTGGTTGGCTGAGTCCCTTTATTTCCTCTGACGCTGGCGGTCGCTCAGCTCGGGTTATAGTGTCTTCCTAGTCTGGAACTTGCTTCATTGTTCTTTCTCTGTGGGATTCCTTTTGGATTCATACTCTGTGCTAATTCTCTCCTTTGTGAGTGTTTCTAGCCTGCGTATTTTCAGTCTTTGGCCCGATCCACACCTAAGAAGAAGAGGCTTTTTTAGCAATGGGCATGCGTTGCCAGTCTGACTATGCAATCTACATAGGCGCTTCCACTGGCGCACCCAGGGGGGATTCTGGTTGCCCAGAACCCCCCCCCCTCCCCCCGATTGAAAAATGAAAAAAATCTGGAAAAAGAAGCAAAAAAAAGGTAAACATTCACAAAGGGCACCGTGAAAGGGGCATGGCTTAGCGGCAATGTGATCCGGACTGACATGGAGGAAGATAGTCTTGGCCTGTGCTGCAATAGGAAAGCAGGTGGGAATGGTGAATGGGTCACTACAAACACAACAGTGCTTATATCCTGACACAGGCTCTGTACATTGTGTAATGTGCTCGTGCTCTACTAATGCATTGTATACTGCTATTACTATTAGATCTGTTCCTGCAATATAAAACTACTATTTACTGTGTGAAAGAAGTAACTTATAAATCACCTATAAAAAATATATTAGAACAGGACTTGTTACAGCCAATAACCATTTCCTTAATGTAGAATTTTTATTATTTTCAAATCTACATTATAAATGTATGGCTTTCACAGAGAACGTTAATGGATGTCTTACATGTCCTGGCAGTCAGATAGTATGACCATATTATCAGTACTGTAATTTTACATATGTTTTATTTTTTAACAGTGCATCATATTAAGTAGCTCTTTACAATTTTACATACATCAACCTCTGCCACATTACAGTCTAATTCACTAACAAACACACACACACACACACAGTCACACACACACTCATGCTCGTGTGTGACAGTGTGGGCGTGTCAGAAGAAGAGCTTGGGCAGGACGCAGCGGAGCTTATTTGCTGCATTTTCGGCCTCTAAAATGTTTTCAAAGGGGCGGCCCTAGGTCTTCTAGGGCCCTAGGCACCCATCCCCGCCCCGAAAAAAACCCTTTAATTTAAAATTTTTTTTTTTTTTTGCAATCCTGCATGTGTGAAGTAAGGGACGCAGCATCAAGCACAGTGTCGCCGGGTTCATCATCCCAGTGGCTCTGTATTGGCTGCCGCGGCCCCGCGCGGGGCCTTTCCTTCACACATACAACCCAGGCTTGCAAAAAAAAAGGGAAATGTGTGCGCAGGGACCCCTAGGAACCCCTAACCCGCGGGGCCATAGGCGGCCATCTTTACAGCCTATGCAGCTATGCTAATATACTTCACATGTATTACAAGCATTGGAAACCCCCCTTTCAAAATCCTGCATTTGCCACTGGCGTCGATGAACTATGTGCGGTCTTTAAAGACTGCATGTAGTTTTTTAGGTAAGAGGAGGTGTGCCACACAGCAGCCTCCGGGGGAAGTTAGGTAAAATGGGTGGGGTGAGGGATGTAGATTAAGCACTTGGAAGTACCATTAGGCACCTAAAAACGGGAGCAGAGCTGGGCAAGGGGCCAGAGAAGTATCTGCACCTATAGATCACACATGCAAGAGTGAATCCGGTCCTTTGTCTCTTGTCAATAATGCACCTTGCACACATAGGGCCTGATCCAGACTTACGATGTTACACTGAGCGTTTTAACACTCAGCGTAACATCGCTGCACTCCCCCAACACTCCCCCTTCCTCTAGCTTATTTACACTAGCTTATGCCGGCGTAAGCTAGTGTAAATATGCTGGGATGGCGACATTAGCCTCCCTCCCCCCACTTACCTGTACTAACTGCAGCGTAGTAACGCTGGGGCACCTCCAGCCTCCAGCATTACCACGCTGCTGCTACGTTTCCGTAGCTACGCTGGGCGACATCTGTCCGGAGCATGTGCAGATTGGCTTTTAAGACGATCTTACGCTGCTTCCCGGCGTATTAACACCGGGCAGCGTAGGTCTGGATCAGACCCATAGTGCAGTAACTCAGTTTGCTATAGTGCACCTTGCACACAGTGCAGTTAACCCCTATTGTAATAGTGCACTTCTCTTGCACATAGTGCAGTAACTCCATTTATTATAGAGTACTTTGCAAACAGTGCAGTTAGCCCCTAATGTTATAGTGCACTCCTCTTGCACGTAGTGCAGTTATTCCACTCGATAGTTAGACTCCGCACCCTGCAGCAGGGTCGCCATCAGGGTGGGACAGCCGGGTCTAGTGTCCCGGGCCCGGACAGAGAGAGGGCCCAGGATAGCCCCTGGCCTTCTGTCTGTCCTGCCCAGGACACTAGTAAAACCGCCGCAGGAGGAAGGCCCTACGTATCAGACCTCTGTAATTACACTGCCGAAGGTCTGCCGCATTCTGTGTGTGATGTCACAACGTGTGTCATCATCATATGGGGTGGAGCACCGTCAGCCTGCAGAATACCGCGCTCTAGAGCTGCTCTGCAGGAGAGGCTGTGACGGAGAAAGACAAGGCGAAAAAAACTATTACAATCTTTGTGCCACATAAATCCAGTATATGATTATAACATACAGTATAAGTATCCACAGCGCTACATATTATAATCATGCACTGCATTTATGTGGCACAGAGATTTTCTTTGATAGTTTAAAAAATAACTGATTCCATATTATAAGGTACAAGATCCACCAAAGACAGTAACAGAATCATTGTATAAGTTATACAATGAATCTGTTATTGAGATGGATCTTATACCTTATAATATGGAATCAGTTATTTTTTAAACTATCAAAAAATATCTCTGTGCCACATAAATGCTGTGCATGATTGACGGGGTGGCAGTCTTGATATATTTTGCCCCACAGTTTCTGATGGCAGTCCTACCCTAGAGGTTTAGTATGTCACACACAAATGGGCTGGGTTAGCAAATTACACACAGAGATATGGACGAAGAGTTAAGGTAGCGCTTTGAGGTGGAAGTCAGCAAAGATAAGTAAGAATGGGGTGAGTGTCACAGGAGTTGACTTAAAACTTAGGTGCTTCCTTTTGTGGATCCACGCATACTTATTTCCTTCTTATCTGTGAATCAGAGCCGCTATGAGGCACACAATTGGAGAGGACCTTTAGATAGAGGTGGGAATCAAACCTAAATTAGCACGGTGCTGTGTTGTATGATGGATACTCCAGAGCTAGCTTAACGGCAAATGAAATAACAGTAAAGTGCAAAGAATTTCATTTTTAATGGGAAAGTTCAGGACTTTGTGTATGCCATGAGGAGCCTGTGAAATACTCTGCATGATAGCCCATGAAGACCAGTGTTATGTATTATAAACCTGGAACTTAAAAAACAAACAAAACTTCTTCCTCACATGAAGTGTTGTTCTCACTGTGACAGTTTGTAACGTGATCATGACTATCACATAATAGCAAAAAGAAAGGGAAGTCATATCTGTCCTGGTTGATTAGATAATGTGCTTAGTTCAAACATCTGTTAGCCAAGAGGCCCAGATATCCTTCCTGTAAGTTGAAAGGAAATAAATCCAGAGGCCATTTCACTGTAACTGTATGTGTAAACGTATTTACCGCCTGTTCTGTATACACTACTCTGCTATATCACAGAACATAAACTGCTGAGTAATCGCAAAGTCCTGTTATTCCACAATGATTTTAAAGCTTTAAAGCTCTTTACCACAATGAATCTGTGGCCTCGTGTCCAGGATTAAATGATAGTACCTGTGTAAAGGTCACCAATGACTATAGAAGTTTAGCCTCCAATGATATCTTAGATATGGGGCTGGATCCAGAATTAGTAACGACAGGGGATTTCCATACATCATGTGCAGTAAAAGGAATTTCTACCCGATGCAGAATTCTGTACGGACTTCAGTGTAGAAACATAGAAAGTGACGGCAGATAAGAGCCATATGGCCCATCCAGTCTGCCCAGTTGTTTATTTAAAACTATACTGACCCTAGTCCTTATTTACCCTTAATTTAGTTTGAGATTTAGGATATCCTTATATTTATCCTAAGCATGTTTACACTGTTCTACTGTGTTAGCCTCAACCACCTCAGATGGGAGGCTATTCCACTTATCTATCACCCTTTCAGTGAAGTAATTTTTCCGCACATTTCCTCCGATTCTACCACCCTCCAGTTTATATTCATGCCCTCATGTTCTATTACACCTCTTCCTTCGAAAAATGCCACCCTCCTCTAGCCATTCACAACCCTTGATATATTTGATAGCTCCTATCATGTCCCCCCTCTCCCTTCTCTGCTCCAAGCTATCCATGTTTAGTTCCTTTAGCCTTTCTTGGTACGATTTGTGACACAGGCCATGGACCATTTTAGTTGCTCTTCTTTGCACAGTCTCTAATGTATTTATGTCTTTCTGGAGGTATGTCTTCCAGAACTGAACACAGTATTCTAGGTGAGGGCGTACCAATGACTTATAAAGGGGCATCACTACTTCTCTCTTTCTGCTACTAATTCCTCTCCCTATGCAACCAAGCATCTGACTTCCCTTTCTCATTACTTTGTTACATTGCTTGGCTACCTTTAAGTCACATGAAATAAAGACTCCTAGATCCATTTCCTCCTCAGTAGTTTCTTATGTAATGCCATTAATAATATACTGAGCTTTTGGGTTTTTGTGCCCCAAATGCATGATTTTGAACTTTTTGGCATTAAACTGCAGTCGCCACACTCTTTACCATTCCTCCAGTCTACCTAGATCATCCTTCATTTTCTGTACCCCTCCTGGTGTGTATAACTTTGTGTCATCTGAAAAAAGGCATATTTTCCCCTCGATACCACAGGCACTGTCACCTATAAAGACATTAAATAGCACTGGTCCAAGTACAACCAAGTGTAAGCATGGGGGACCAACTAACTCACCATGGATATGATATACACATGGTGGGTGGGCATAGCTATTTTAATTGTACAGTAAGGCACTTGCTAAACCCTTACATAAGATCCAGTAATCAGTATGGAGGGTTTCTGTGTGGAAAACTTATAGTAGGGTGCAGTTCTTATATATTCCTATCTTATACCTATTGGGCCTGATTCAGAATTAAGTTTAAAATGCGTACTCAAGAACGTACGGAACATAAGTTACGGAAATTAGGAACGCAATCATGCACGGAAAATAGTAGGAACACACTATCAAATTACGTCCGTGCACATTTTAAGCGCGGACATTTTCTGTGCATAAGTTTGGTACGAAAATTGCGTACCTATGTTTATTATTTAAATGTTTTCAAATTTCATACCTTACATTATGATGGGACCGATTAATTAATGTTTTTTTTTTTTTTATAATATACTGACTAAAGTGTGTGTAATACTGTGATAAATGAAATGCAGGCTGTAAGGGCCTCATCCAGAACTAAACTAGTGTGCGTAGCGTATTAATGCCAAGCGTTCCTCCGATGCACGGCAATAGGCACTCTCCTTGCTCGTACTAAGCTTTGCTTCCATACGTTCGGCAAACCCTACAAATATTAGACATTTGTTAAAATTTTATTTAACATATATTGACATTTGTGTTAAACTAATAATGAGTATTAATAAACTAGACAATTGTTACATATTACATAAATACACAAACATGTAGCAAAACATTTTACCAGATAAATCACATTCTTACCGGATTGTTTCTTAACCTCTGAGTAGCTTCTAAAGCGTTGGTTTAATTAACAACAGGTACAGCATTTAATCTAATAATGAAAGCTTGCTGCCTTAAATTACAAAAGTCATGTGTTGTTAAGTTAAGTACAGAATATGAAAACCTAAATGAAAATCCACAACTGAAAAGTTACCTTAAGATTCGCATAGATGCGTTTCTAAGTTCAGCGCGCAAGTTAATAACCACGCCTTGAAATATAATTAGAATTCAGTGTTTCTCCCAGTCTTCTTAAGTTGGGAGGACGGACGTAATTTCAGAACTATGCTTAAGTTACGTGCGTACGTAATTCTGAATCAGGTCCATTGTGTGGAATATAGGATTCATAGTCACAGGTCTGAGAACACTGCTTAGAGGTATTAATCTAACAGCTATGGTTTCTTCCCTATAATGTAAGTTAGGATGATGACCATTCTGATATATATGCCTTAATATTGCTGAGTGCAGACAGCACTCCCATAATCACACATGCAAACACAAAATACACATTAATTAATACCACGTTTCAAGCATGTTATTCAAATTAAAAATTGGGGTAAATCAATGTGCAAGGACAGCTTGGCAGCTGTGTCAAACAGTAGCATGACCAGACTACAGCCTAGAGTTAAGAGACCAGATTCAGAGACTGAAAATAAGAGAGGAAATTTACTCCTGGGCTAAACCATGTTGATTGCAGGGGAGTCTTGTTTCATCTGCTGCAAACAGTATTAGAGTTGAGAAGTGACGTCTCCTATCCCTAGTCTAAATAACAGGGTAATAGTAAAGCTGGTCAGTATCTGTGTGCAGCAAACAATTCAAAGATATATCTCTGCATGCAAAGAATACAATTAACTTGACTCCCCCTGAAATCAGTATGGTTCAGCCCAGGAGTAACTTTCCTCTCTTATTTTCAAGCTCCTTCTTAAGTCTGAATTAGGTCCAAAGACTTTAGTGGTAACCACCAGGATGAACTTGAGGGTGCTGAAAGGGACTGGATATTATTAATTTGTTGCTGAATAGAAGTGTGAATATTGGTGGGCGGAAGTGAAGGGAGACAAATTTTATATTAAGACAAGTCCATTTTTGCTTATTGTGTGTTACCTTTGTCTGTATGCTGCATCCAATCAACCGGCTGGGTTGGAGAAAAGGTTGTGGTGATATTTCATTATGAACTTTTTATTCAGCCAAAACCCAAGTTAGATGGTCACTAGAGAGGTGAAAAAGAGTTTAGGCACATGGAGAATGGGAAAGAGAG
>WWET01000048.1:158009-176904 GCA_011038615.1 Limnodynastes dumerilii
AAAGAGTGCCATGTCTTTATGATTAATCTCACTAATATGTTCCATGACCCACTAGCTGGGAATACGGTCAAGTGTCAGACACTTACTGTTATGACAGACACCAGCGACAGTGATTGATAGCTTGACAATTCTTCAATCTACTGTGATGCCTGCTTGACACTGAAAAATGACTGTGATGCCTGATCTATACTGCAAAGTTGAAGAATGAGTTCTATACATCATCTTAGGGCTGGGATTAGGCTGTGGTTAAGGGTTAGGGGTTGGCTGAAGTTAGGGTTAAGTTGTAGTAATGTAGTACTTTTAAGTGTTGCTAATAATAAGGTCGATATATTTATAGTTTATTTGTATCAAATTTTGTACACTGTCAGACTAATGTTGTTGAATGTATGAATGTCGATCACATGACGTTCTAACTCACATGCCACACCGCCAAGATGCCCTTGTTACCTGGTCCTGCTCTTTCAGCCATGTCCTTGATGGACAATCATACAAAGCAGCTGATCAGAGACAAATAAGGTCATAAAAGTAGAAAGACTCGACTCTCCATATTTGCATTAATAAATAGACTGTATACTACATTAATTTATAATCTAAATATAGATTAGTGTAAATTAATGCATTGAAATAAATTAAACCTCTTTGATGATTATACAGAAGTTTTAAAAAGAGCTTTAATACTACCATACAAATCTAGAAGAGTAACTAATAACATTCAAAAGTATGTCTGTAAAAGTTTCAGACACTAAGTTATTTGTGATATAGCTGTGATTGTTTCTGAAGATATTCATTTCACACATCTAACTTCCAGACAGTAATCTAATGAACACACAAAATGGAAGTTGCTCAGATCAATTTCTAGGTAAATGCAAACAGGTGCATGAAAGGCCGGGGTAATCTGCTAGCCACAGAAACATTGCCATTACCAGTAACAGACTATACCATTCTATCTGTAAAATAAAATGCAGAAACGTCCGTTACACATATTTGCAAATATATGATAAGCCACTGTCAAGGCCTTTCTGCTTATGGCGGTCCCAATGTTGGGTCATATATATATGTTTTTAAATTGAGAGCTAACTTACCTCAGGAGGCACCCCTTAAAGCCTCCAAAATAGCTGCTGTGGAACAACTCAGCTGCTGCACCCAGACATGCTTCTAAACAGAACACACAAAATGAAGGTCGTGGCAGTCTGCCACTTTCAGCTACCTTCCAGCGGAAAATACCTGGAGATAATGGAGAACAATAGCTTCTACTCAGCTCCTCAGCAAATATTAATACCTGGACAAACATCTCAGGTTATGTCTAGATATGTGAAATTTGCCTACCTTTATGTCAGTGTAAGTGGATTTAACATCTGTAGATAATTACAAATTGAAATTGCTGGGAAATTAGAGAGAGCATGAATTACATGGGAGGAGAAAGTGGAATAATGGCACTGGAGAATTCCTAACAGGTGAGGAGAGAAAACGAATTACAGGGAGTAAATGACAGGAGTAAATGAAAAGAATGGGAAAAGAATGATAAGTAAGCAGAATATAGGGGTCAAGATGGAAGACAGAATTAATGGCAAGGTGGTTGGAATCAAAGAGCAATTGAGTAGGAGGGTAATGTAGAGTAACTTTATTACAAGATAGACTGATAGAGCTATAGTATATATGTGTATCATAATGTAACAGCCAGTGTAAGAATGTCATATGATCAACAACAATAGTTCATCCACTTCTGTTTCTTTGCCCTCCCATTTTTTTTACTGTACTTCTTTTTCTCACCCATTTTAATTCATTATTTATTTGTTAATTATCATTCTAATTTCCCTATAGACAGTTCAACTGCAAAAAACTGCTCCTAGAATGATCTAAACATGTACAGATTGGAAGCGGGGAAGGATGAGGAAAATATGAGAGAAAGCTTTTTAAAAGCAGGATAAGTATTATGACCCGATAACATTCAGCGATACGGGAGGGTAAAAGGTTTGGAAGAATTGGACCTAATCCTAAATAACGTCAGACACCGACTTCTGAAAGCTGTTTGTGGAGGTCGGATGATTTTCTGGCACTGCGCATGTGTGCACCACACATGGTTCTCCGTGAACAAGGAGATCCATTCGACAGGGTGATACAAGACAAATGCATGCCTAATCCTTGCTCAGTGGCATGCAGATGAAGGTGAGAGGGTGGCAATAGGCACAGATCTGTGTTCAGACGGACGCAGCTCCATGCAGAGAAATTAAGGCAAGATTATAGGCACATAAGTCATTCAAAGTCCACACGAGAGAGGGGAATGATATGGGAGGTCACTCCCCCCTTCCATGCGGACTTACAGACCTCAGTGCGGACGGAACATGCACAAGGTCTTGATTAGGCCCAATATTTGGAAATATTTCAGTTTGGATCTAGACTTCAGAACAGACCGTTAAGATTTCCAGTGCGTCCTCATGTAAAATTAAGACACATCAAAAGGCTTGACGCTGTACATACAAACCTCCTTCCCATTAGCGTAACTTAGCACCCCATCCTGCCATCTGAAAGGCCATAGAAACACTTCCAGTATGAAAGCCTGGATCCAGATCCATACTGAAATTACGGTTTGTGCATCTCCAGTATCAAAATATGCAGACATTTTCCAATACTTGCAATCATAAATTACCATTTTGCACTAGTCTAGATATGGTCCTACATCACTAAAAGGGTAGTGGATAAGTGGTTTAGTCTTAGAGGTGGTAAAAGCTCAAGCTCATATGTTAGAGCAAATCAATATGCTTAATATAAACATAATAATATAATAAAAAACAAGTGGGTCAAGTGGTTCTTATCGGCTGTCAAACTTAGTCATGCTTCTGTTTCAGTACACAAGTTTTGTTTGTTACATCACACACTCCTGTATCTCCTAGCATTAAGATGCACATATGATTGCTGACTATAACGTATGCCATAGGTGCGCTAATGACGCTGCCCATATATTGCCAATTTCTTCTAGAACCCCAGAAAAAATGTGGGGAGCATTAATGGTGCAATCCAAGCAAAATTTAACATGCAGTTTAGGTTTTTATGCATGCTGTATTTTAAAGCACAAACTACAATATAATGCCAAATAAACCTTGATATACAAACATGAATTAATTAACAGAAACTAATCCCTAGTTACTGAAATCAGTCAACCATGGGCGGAGTAAGGTTTTGGGGGGGGGGGCATAATTCCTCAATCAGGAACCATGCAACTGCTACTCAGAGGTGTAGCATGGATTAACGGCACCTGGAGCAAGTGAACGCTACGGCGCCCCCCAGCTCCAGCCTCCTGTAGTGTGGTGTATCAGGGAGCGGAGTAAGCATGTTTCATAACATTTTCTGGCTAAAAAGAAGTGTTATTTTATTGCAATAAATACTGATTGTTGGGTTCTTTTCTTTAAACCTCACGTGTGTTCTTCCTATACTGAATGTCTGTGGAGAAAATGAAGATAGCCACCATCACTCATCTCCTCCCATCCCCCCATCATATATTTCCATTCCTCTGCTACACATTTGCCTTTTGGCCTCTCCCCCCAATGACATACCCGCCTTTTTGTTCCCCCTTTCTAATACACTTCCTCCTCCCTGCATCCACTTCATACACATGACCCCCTTTATATTACACATCTCTCTCCCTACCCCCCTTCTATTATACATCCCCCTTACATTTAGACATCTCCCTCCCTGTCCACCTTACATTACACATCTCCCCCCCTCAATACACTTCCCCTTCCCAGCACATGGTCCCCACTTGTCCCCCTTACATTACATATCTCTATCCCTACCCCAACTCCATTACACATCCCCCATCCTGTCTCCCTTACATTACACATTTATGGACATAGCACACTATATAAAGAACATATGGTTTATATTTGGGTTTGGGAATGGCACACTATTAACAGTATATAGTGTACGATCCCCAGACAATAAAATACCCCAGATATATTCTAATATATGATATATTCCCACTTGTACATTACATTTATAATGTGCCATAATACTATCCCACATGTAATACTTGGCAGATGTGGGAAACTGGCTCGTACACAAATGAATGATGATCTTGGCTACGGTAGCTATCTGATGGAAAAGCACCCACATGGTGTAAAATTTGAAGGTCCCCTGGCTGCACCCCTCAGAAACCTAACCCTGGCAATCAAGGAAATTCAGGGAGTTGCAATATGGACTTTATTATAACATGTAGCCATCTTGGAGCTACCTGTTGCAAGCCAAAATGAAAAACCATCTTTCATATTTGGTTTACATCAGAATTTGGGAAAGAGATGTAAAAGTGTATATTTAATAAACGTGTGAAGCAGGGCATGGGGTATACAGTAGGTAAACGTTAACTTTAAACAGTGTATGTATTTTTCCTGTATTATGGTGTAATGGGTTCAGGAGTCCAATAGGTACAATTCAATTTTATTAACTATCATTGGGGTAGATCCAGAACTCTGCTTGCAATACGTTTCCTCGCGTAGTGTATTTACGCGTGCGTACCTTCTATACACTCCCCTTGGCACACCCCTTGAATGTACGTATTTTGTCCGAGATCCGCTTTCCAAACCCTACCTTAACTTTTGCCCACGTAACCGATGTCATCCGCTCTAATGTCACTGGTGCTGGGTGAGAACAGGGCACCAGCTATTCACTACAGGGACCAATGTACCATACATCTAATGTCACTGGTGCTGGGGGAGTACAGGGCACCAGCCATTCACTGCAGGGACCAATGTACCAGACATCTAATGTCACTGGTGCTGGGTGAGAACAGGGCACCAGCTATTCACTACAGGGACCAATGTACCATACATCTAATGTCACTGGTGCTGGGGGAGTACAGGGCACCAGCCATTCACTGCAGGGACCAATGTACCAGACATCTAATGTCACTGGTGCTGGGTGAGAACAGGGCACCAGCTATTCACTACAGGGACCAATGTACCATACATCTAATGTCACTGGTGCTGGGGGAGTACAGGGCACCAGCCATTCACTGCAGGGACCAATGTACCAGACATCTAATGTCACTGGTGCTGGGTGAGAACAGGGCACCAGCTATTCACTACAGGGACCAATGTACCATACATCTAATGTCACTGGTGCTGGGGGAGTACAGGGCACCAGCCATTCACTGCAGGGACCAATGTACCAGACATCTAATGTCACTGGTGCTGGGTGAGAACAGGGCACCAGCTATTCACTACAGGGACCAATGTACCATACATCTAATGTCACTGGTGCTGGGGGAGTACAGGGCACCAGCCATTCACTGCAGGGACCAATGTACCAGACATCTAATGTCACTGGTGCTGGGTGAGAACAGGGCACCAGCTATTCACTACAGGGACCAATGTACCATACATCTAATGTCACTGGTGCTGGGGGAGTACAGGGCACCAGCCATTCACTGCAGGGACCAATGTACCAGACATCTAATGTCACTGGTGCTGGGTGAGAACAGGGCACCAGCTATTCACTACAGGGACCAATGTACCATACATCTAATGTCACTGGTGCTGGGGGAGTACAGGGCACCAGCCATTCACTGCAGGGACCAA
Source organism: Limnodynastes dumerilii (assembly GCA_011038615.1). Taxonomy (NCBI): domain Eukaryota; kingdom Metazoa; phylum Chordata; class Amphibia; order Anura; family Limnodynastidae; genus Limnodynastes; species Limnodynastes dumerilii. The sequence continues at coordinate 163,580 of WWET01000048.1, forward strand.
TGTACCAGACATCTAATGTCACTGGTGCTGGGTGAGAACAGGGCACCAGCTATTCACTACAGGGACCAATGTACCATACATCTAATGTCACTGGTGCTGGGGGAGTACAGGGCACCAGCCATTCACTGCAGGGACCAATGTACCAGACATCTAATGTCACTGGTGCTGGGTGAGAACAGGGCACCAGCTATTCACTACAGGGACCAATGTACCATACATCTAATGTCACTGGTGCTGGGGGAGTACAGGGCACCAGCCATTCACTGCAGGGACCAATGTACCAGACATCTAATGTCACTGGTGCTGGGTGAGAACAGGGCACCAGCTATTCACTACAGGGACCAATGTACCATACATCTAATGTCACTGGTGCTGGGGGAGTACAGGGCACCAGCCATTCACTGCAGGGACCAATGTACCAGACATCTAATGTCACTGGTGCTGGGTGAGAACAGGGCACCAGCTATTCACTACAGGGACCAATGTACCATACATCTAATGTCACTGGTGCTGGGGGAGTACAGGGCACCAGCCATTCACTGCAGGGACCAATGTACCAGACATCTAATGTCACTGGTGCTGGGTGAGAACAGGGCACCAGCTATTCACTACAGGGACCAATGTACCATACATCTAATGTCACTGGTGCTGGGGGAGTACAGGGCACCAGCCATTCACTGCAGGGACCAATGTACCAGACATCTAATGTCACTGGTGCTGGGTGAGAACAGGGCACCAGCTATTCACTACAGGGACCAATGTACCATACATCTAATGTCACTGGTGCTGGGGGAGTACAGGGCACCAGCCATTCACTGCAGGGACCAATGTACCAGACATCTAATGTCACTGGTGCTGGGTGAGAACAGGGCACCAGCTATTCACTACAGGGACCAATGTACCATACATCTAATGTCACTGGTGCTGGGGGAGTACAGGGCACCAGCCATTCACTGCAGGGACCAATGTACCAGACATCTAATGTCACTGGTGCTGGGTGAGAACAGGGCACCAGCTATTCACTACAGGGACCAATGTACCATACATCTAATGTCACTGGTGCTGGGGGAGTACAGGGCACCAGCCATTCACTGCAGGGACCAATGTACCAGACATCTAATGTCACTGGTGCTGGGTGAGAACAGGGCACCAGCTATTCACTACAGGGACCAATGTACCATACATCTAATGTCACTGGTGCTGGGGGAGTACAGGGCACCAGCCATTCACTGCAGGGACCAATGTACCAGACATCTAATGTCACTGGTGCTGGGTGAGAACAGGGCACCAGCTATTCACTACAGGGACCAATGTACCATACATCTAATGTCACTGGTGCTGGGGGAGTACAGGGCACCAGCCATTCACTGCAGGGACCAATGTACCAGACATCTAATGTCACTGGTGCTGGGTGAGAACAGGGCACCAGCTATTCACTACAGGGACCAATGTACCATACATCTAATGTCACTGGTGCTGGGGGAGTACAGGGCACCAGCCATTCACTGCAGGGACCAATGTACCAGACATCTAATGTCACTGGTGCTGGGTGAGAACAGGGCACCAGCTATTCACTACAGGGACCAATGTACCATACATCTAATGTCACTGGTGCTGGGGGAGTACAGGGCACCAGCCATTCACTGCAGGGACCAATGTACCAGACATCTAATGTCACTGGTGCTGGGTGAGAACAGGGCACCAGCTATTCACTACAGGGACCAATGTACCATACATCTAATGTCACTGGTGCTGGGGGAGTACAGGGCACCAGCCATTCACTGCAGGGACCAATGTACCAGACATCTAATGTCACTGGTGCTGGGTGAGAACAGGGCACCAGCTATTCACTACAGGGACCAATGTACCATACATCTAATGTCACTGGTGCTGGGGGAGTACAGGGCACCAGCCATTCACTGCAGGGACCAATGTACCAGACATCTAATGTCACTGGTGCTGGGTGAGAACAGGGCACCAGCTATTCACTACAGGGACCAATGTACCATACATCTAATGTCACTGGTGCTGGGGGAGTACAGGGCACCAGCCATTCACTGCAGGGACCAATGTACCAGACATCTAATGTCACTGGTGCTGGGTGAGAACAGGGCACCAGCTATTCACTACAGGGACCAATGTACCATACATCTAATGTCACTGGTGCTGGGGGAGTACAGGGCACCAGCCATTCACTGCAGGGACCAATGTACCAGACATCTAATGTCACTGGTGCTGGGTGAGAACAGGGCACCAGCTATTCACTACAGGGACCAATGTACCATACATCTAATGTCACTGGTGCTGGGGGAGTACAGGGCACCAGCCATTCACTGCAGGGACCAATGTACCAGACATCTAATGTCACTGGTGCTGGGTGAGAACAGGGCACCAGCTATTCACTACAGGGACCAATGTACCATACATCTAATGTCACTGGTGCTGGGGGAGTACAGGGCACCAGCCATTCACTGCAGGGACCAATGTACCAGACATCTAATGTCACTGGTGCTGGGTGAGAACAGGGCACCAGCTATTCACTACAGGGACCAATGTACCATACATCTAATGTCACTGGTGCTGGGGGAGTACAGGGCACCAGCCATTCACTGCAGGGACCAATGTACCAGACATCTAATGTCACTGGTGCTGGGTGAGAACAGGGCACCAGCTATTCACTACAGGGACCAATGTACCATACATCTAATGTCACTGGTGCTGGGGGAGTACAGGGCACCAGCCATTCACTGCAGGGACCAATGTACCAGACATCTAATGTCACTGGTGCTGGGTGAGAACAGGGCACCAGCTATTCACTACAGGGACCAATGTACCATACATCTAATGTCACTGGTGCTGGGGGAGTACAGGGCACCAGCCATTCACTGCAGGGACCAATGTACCAGACATCTAATGTCACTGGTGCTGGGTGAGAACAGGGCACCAGCTATTCACTACAGGGACCAATGTACCATACATCTAATGTCACTGGTGCTGGGGGAGTACAGGGCACCAGCCATTCACTGCAGGGACCAATGTACCAGACATCTAATGTCACTGGTGCTGGGTGAGAACAGGGCACCAGCCATTCACTACAGGGACCAATGTACCATACATCTAATGTCACTGGTGCTGGGGGGTACAGGGCACCAGCCATTCACTGCAGGGACCAATGTGTCATGCATCTAATGTCACTGGTGCTGGGGGAGTACAGGGCACCAGCCATTCACTGCAGGGACCAATGTACCAGACATCTAATGTCACTGGTGCTGGGTGAGAACAGGGCACCAGCTATTCACTACAGGGACCAATGTACCATACATCTAATGTCACTGGTGCTGGGGGAGTACAGGGCACCAGCCATTCACTGCAGGGACCAATGTGTCATGCATCTAATGTCACTGTTGCTGGGGGAGTACAGGGCACCAGCCATTCACTACAGGGACCAATGTACCAGACATCTAATGTCACTGGTGCTGGGGGAGTACAGGGCACCAGCTATTCACTACAGAGACCAATGTGTCATACATCTAATGTCACTGGTGATGGGAGAGTAGGGGACACCAGTCATACACTACAGGGACCAATGTACCATACATCTAATGTCACTGGTGATGGGAGAGTAGGGGACACCAGTCATACTCTACAGGGAATGAGCACTCCCCTCAAAGCTGTCTGATATTATCTAATGTCGCTGGTGCTGGTGTCTCAGGAGCTTCAGACATTCTCTACAGGGACTGAGTATCCCTCTCAGAGCTGTGCATCATTATAATGTCACTCTGTGGGAGTGAGGACCCCTCTTAACTGTATTTTACACTCAGTGGGGCAGATCCTGAGTATTAGCGTAAGGGTAAAACAGGAGCAAGTGTATATCTCAGTTAAACCATTTTGCAAAGTAAGGAGTTCTTATTCATTTTAATCCTTTTACATGCAGGGAAAATACATTACTTTTGTACATAGAACTCACATACTGCAAAGCTTTATGTTTAGTCTGTAAAATAAAGTTGAGCTAAGAAACGTCACCTCTCAATTTCACAATTTGCCTTCCCTTGCATTTCAGCCTGGTTTTGCTCAGGTCTATACTTGCACCTGTTTTGACCATCAAAAAAGGTGTAAGTGCAGCTCTGGGTGAGCCATGTGTCGGTTGCTAGTAGTATGGGCTTTAATTCATTTACAGACAAATCTTAGTGTCAAATTGTGGTAAAAAATTGTGACAGATGTTGTAAAGGAACAATCAGATGTACAGTAGCACAACACCAGTTAATACAGTAGTTGCTTATTAGTGTATTGTCAGTGTAAGAGAGAAGTTGTTTACCATAATGCAATACATTTCTGTGACATTCATCTCTTTATAAATGTATACATAAAGACTATGGACCAGATCCAGAGTTAGTAACGTTATGCCACTTATGCATGGAAGTTCATTCCCTCTCTCTCTCTGTCGGACGGACAGACTCCCACCATGTACTGAAAGCGTGCGAAAGTCTGGCTCTGGTCTCCTATATCTGTGTTCAGTGGTTGTCCTGTTTAATTTAGCATGTTGTATTTTAAATTTTTCTGTATTCGTAATGAATTGTATTATTTGTAAATTTTTGTCCGGAAATCATTTAAACTTGCAAACAGACTGTTTCTTCTACCAGTGCAGGGTAACACACTGCATTTTACATCTATTCAGTGTCATTTTTCTTATCAGGTTTTGGTAATAGTTTTTTTTACTTAAATATGAATATGTGCCTTATCATCATTTACTCATAGACATTTTTTTATTCAGTTTTGAAGGATTGAGTAAGATTGATAAACCTAAGCAAGGGAAAAATGTGCGTTTACAGAAAAAATGTGGTGTTTTACATTGATACAAAGACATCTGAAAATGCTGGGCTGTTCACATGAATTAATGTATAGTTAAATAGAGACATGCAAACCTAATATGTGTTACAATATCCCAATGTGAACACTTTTTTGTTGAATTTTAAAACTTTATCATTACAGCAATACAGCACTATACACAGACTGTCATTCTCACACTCATTAACAGTTTAGCATAATTAAGTCTGAATAAGCAAGCTGGCACCTGCTGCTTCTATTTGCCATTGTTTCTTATTTAATGATCTTTTTTACAAGCTTTTAAAATTAATATATGCCACTTGTTTTGTAACTCCACCCTCTTCTATTACACTGTATCACAAAGTACTGGATAGAATAATTTCTTAATATCTCACTCTGTTTAACATGTCACCCTTGCTGTAACAACAATTTTCATCTACAATATTGTTGCAGATGTACAGTATGGTATACTGTATTTATGTGCTATTGATATCTGTAAACAATGCTGGACTTCTGTCACTGGGGAAGGTTGTTGCATATAATATATTTAGTTTTATATCTGTATTTCCACGGGCACTTCCTTTTAATGGTATTAAACAAGTTTAATATGTCGTTTAATGTGAACACCTGTTTTATTTGACAGAGTGACTGTTGTGTCCCAGAGATACTCCATTGTTTTGGCTTTTCAAGTTCTGTGTAATGAAAGTTGCAAAACAAGCTTGTTGCTGTGTTGGAATATGTCTGTTGCTAACATGCTATGAATGTTCAATGTACTTCTGTCAGTAAAACATTAACTTCTTTCCTCGCTATTCAAAAATCCATAAATTGTAGTTTTAGCAGTAGCTAATCCTTAAAATTAAATGACTCAAGTGGACTAAAATAATTGTTTTGATTTTCAAATAATAAAAAAAACAACCTGGATTGTGTTAGTCAGACTGTCAGGCATCTTTTTTTATAATTAAGGTTTTTAAAAAAATATTATTTGTTTGGTGTCATTTCTGATCTTGTTTTGGATTCATTTGAAAGATCAGATTATTCAAGGTTAATCAATACAATCTTAAACTGTTTCCTTGTCTCGTCCTCGTTATTTGAAGTACTTATCGGTTCCTTAGGGTTTGTATTAATGCATTAGTCCATTGTCTGAATTTATTGTACTTATAAATAAGTAATGAGAAAAGGTCTGTTTAGAGACAAACTCCTCCCTTCTGCATTATGTTTTGTTTGACACAGGGCTAAGTTTAGGTATTGCAAAGATTTTTGTTTACAAGAATATCATCATGCGTTCTGGTAAAATGTAGAAGTATAACTTCATTTCAATTGAATGGCACAATGCATTGAGCAAAGTGATTTCCAGTGCATTATTCCCCATTCTGTTAACTTTTCAAAGGCATATTATCAGTTGAATAAAAAAAACCAGTGCTGGTCAACTAGCAATATTTTAGGGCCTATCCACACCTTAAAGTACAATTCTGTAAATCTCAATACAAGTTAAATAAACAGCAAAATATAATAATGATAAAATCTTGTTACCAAACAGCTAGGTTACAGGAGGGAGTAATTGCTAAACAATGCTAGAAAACCAAAGAGTGAATAGATTAAGCAATACAAAGCTATGAACTGAAAAAGACTGAAAGCTGTAAGTGAATCAGTGAATCGGTCTCTGCGAGACAGCAGTATCTGTATGTAGACTTTATTATTGTTACCATTATGACATTTTTGGTACACTGTACAATTTACCAGACAGATAAGAGAAGCTCTAACTGATGATGATGATAGTTTGCTTTGTGTAAAGTGACTCAGTTGCAGATTTAAATAACAGCCAACTTTCCTGTATTTTCATATTTAATAGTTTAATAGTACCTTACATCTGGATAACACTGTTGTATTGCAGGGCAAGCAAATTTCATCTTTTGCAAACCGTATTAGAGTTGAGAGGTGATGTTTTCTAGCTCAAGTCTTAAAAACGGATTACTAGTAAAACTGGTCAGTATTTGTGTGTAATAAGAAAAAGCAAAGCATTCTCCTTGCATACAAAGAATAACATTAACTCTCCCTGAAATTCAAAATAGTTTTGCCCATTTATGATTTTTCCACCTATTTCCTCTTATTATTACACTCTGGTCCATTTTGACACTACCCATGTCACTTGCAGACCTTCACCCCTCCCCCCATTTACCGTGTCACATTAGTGGATTATTTTCTGTGTCCCTGTGACTGTAAACATTTTAACGCTCTGATTATCTTACCGTTATATTGGTCCATATAATAAAAATCTGTCTCCCCTGAAGTTACTATCACCCCAGTAAGATGTACCAGCCTGATTGGTTGATGTTGCAACTACATGTTCTTTTGGATGTTGAGGTATTTTTCACTGAGTACATTTTATTGTTGCATTTAAAACATTGGAAGCATTTTGTTGTTGTGTATGTATATAATTTATGCACGGTATAAGCATCTGTTCCATGTTTATTCATTGTAAACGCAATTATTCTTGTGCGTATTAAATGGAAATCGATGTTTGTATCAATTTTAGAGTAATAAATATTCTTTGTGCGATCTGTCATTCTTATTGTGACTGGTGACTGCACATTCTGTCTTGATTTATTGCAGCTAGATGCAAAGGTGTTGTTCATTATTAGGGAAGAACATGAGGTGTAAACATTGTGATGAGCAGTCAGGAAGCTTACATAGAGAATATGCTTGGTGTTACTAGGGAGAAGAATATTTTGTGGACTACGGACATGTATATTAATTAATTCAAATGTTATATGTCAGTTTATACAGTGAATGTATCCACATCCATGTGTTCCAGGTTTATCATCTTTGTGCTTTTACTAGCCTTTTTCTAGTACTGGCACTTTTCTTTGATGACATTTTTGGTGTTTGGTCTGAAGAACTGGATATTTTGACCTTTTATGCAAGGAGTTGCTTGGATATGGTCACAGACTGATTTTATATTTGTTATAACTGACAGATCTGCTTTAAATTAAAGTGGCAGAGAGTATGAGCAATAAATATTTTATGGGATAATGTATGATATACACCAGTTTATAGGAGGGTGTTTAATTCTCTGAGTAAATGTTTGAATTAGCATAAAAATGGCAGATGCCTTTGTGTAAGTTAAGGAGACAATAAATAGGTATGTAATACATAATAGATGTTATATGTGCTGGGTTTTGGTGGTTTTACATTCTGGTCTCTTGACGCAAATATTAAAGCACCAGATCAAGACATTTGACGATGGGCCTCTTTCTGTAAATGATCTGATTCAGGGTTTATGAATAATCTGATTCTGGGTTTTGTACATGTGTAACTACCATGTGACCGATCAAAATGTTTTCTACTCGGTTTAGACTCCTATTCGGGGGGCTGGTTTATTTCCCAAATAAGGGCTTATTATGTACAGTATAGTCATGCTATTGCAACAGAATCAGGTCTTTGCATCCTGTCAGTGGTCTAGATACAGACTTCAGAACGTTACCCCACTTACGCACTTTGCACGAGCCCTCCAGATATTATGTGCAATTCAGGCACGTAACACCTAATGTATGTAACTTAGTTCCATATGATGGGAATTGTGACCCAAGGTGGGTGGGGGGAAGCATTATAACCGTACAGTATTGGTGGCGTTAGGGAGTTATGAGCAGATCAGCGGTCGGACGGACAGATGATTCGATCTTGTGACTGTCTTATGGCAGCGTGAGTCACACAATCTACAAATTAGGGAGAGGGGACTGACAGACCCCCGCACGTACGAAAAGCATGCAATGGTCTGGAGCAGGACCTACAGGAGGATATCTATGTCCGAGGATATATACATTATTTAGCGTCTCCCTCTGGCAGCCTCCATGCTCTTTGAACATGCTATTCATGGAAATTGAGAATCGGTGTAAAGCTAACATGATCTGCTCCAAGGAAGTTTAGTAAGTGTAGAACTAATTGGACAGCTGGTGTCCTGAATGAGTGCAGAGAAGGCTAGACTTAAACTCTTTACAATTGTGCTTTTCCTGTATTTTTCCTGCATTTTGGAGCATTATGATTAAAATATAAAAGACAACATTCCTATTCAGCCCATGGATAAACTGTCGCTTCTGCCAGTTCCCTCTTCCTCTGTACTGCCAATATCTGTTGTCGAAAAACTTGCACTCTTGTAAACTATAAGCATTCTCTCCATGCTAAATGGACCAGCCCTGCATAGGAAACTGATGTTATCTAGCTGTATTACAACACATTTCCCATTGGTCCAGTAACTTATATTGTGTATCTTGTTTAACATGTCTAAAGTCTAAAGCTCATAGGAAATCCTTATCAGTGGTGATCATGGCTGCTTCCTTCCTGATATTGCTGGAGAAGTTTTTTTTTGTTATTTTACCTATTATCTTAATTGAATATATACTTAGTTTCACTTAACTTCACAGCCAAATAGCATCCAATTGTGGTTTTAATCCTGAATTATTAAATTTTTTTGCTCTCTATCCTTAATGTTATTCTAAATATGAACAGAGAATGCATAGTTTATGTTACCATTAAATTGGTTGTAAAGTGCTTTGCTTAACCAGTGGAGGATAGATAACATAACCAACCAACGCATCATGTGTGAGCTACAAAATAATTGCTGCGTACCATCAAAATCCAGTCTGATTAGATTGGATTTCATCAGGCATAACTGGTAAGGCAATGATTCCTTTAACTCTGTCGAGTTCCAGGGACAGACCTAGCTTCATTATTACATATACATATACACTTTTCTTATAAAGATTAGTTCCCAATTTCTGGGTATTTTACTGACCTTATGATAATGACAAAAAAGTTTCAGGGTAGTTTCATGTCTTACATGTATGGTATTTCTATAGTTATAGGTAATATTGAGAGAAAAAGTTCCCTCTCAATTTGCTTGACCATCCACCATCTGTAATCATATTATCATATTATCATACCACAACTGGTATGAAACTTATAATGGTCAAACCTATTATTCTTTTTTTTTTTTTTTTTTTTAAAATTTTGTTTAGTATTAATCATTTGAATGATATCTCAGTTGAGAGAAAGAGGCGTTTATGGCGGCAGTTTTGCATACGGTATTTGATGCTGTATCTTCCGATATGTCTCATGCACATGTTGATATATAATACAGTGTAGTGGCTCAGCGGGAACACGTTTGTTCAATGAAGAGACATCTTCTGTGTTATGAGTAAGAAGGTGTCAATATTGACATCATTAATGCTGGTTGTTTTCTTGTTGGATTCATTCCCTGGATAGACAGACTTGTCAAATCAGTGTTTAGTCTATGATTATTATGATGATTAGCTTATTATTGTGATCATTATCCATAATCTATTACATATTATTTATAACATAATAATGTTATTTACTATGAGACATCTATCTTTCATATAATATAGTATAAGGGCGCTGTATGTGGTGTTACAGTCTCTTTAGGCGGTTCAGAATACACCGTAGCAGCTTACTCAAGGGGTGAGATGGGACCCCTCTCAAAAAATACAAAATAAAAAACTGATAAGCGCTTAGAGTGTATTCAGATGAATAGAAAATCTTTTATTTGATTTACAGCAATAATAAAAACTAATGTTAATAGCAAATTGGGGTATATAGAATAGGACCATATATTTCGCTAACTAATAAAAGTGACCATGGCACAGTCTAGATTGCAGAATATAGATATATGTAGACCAATCCAGCCACATCTAGCAGTACTGCTAATATTGGAGTAGCTTGCATGGATGCATAATGTTAGGCAGTTGATAGATATGTCTCCACGTGGGCAGAGGAGACAGCTTACCCCACCGGGCTCAAGATAGATGTTACTCCTCTGGATGTAAGATTGACAACACCAAGCTGAGCAGGGGGGGCTTGTAGATGCAGAACGACGGGCGTCCCTGCCGGGATTGTGACTGGTGTAATTCTAAATATGCGCCCACAGCTCGATCTTAGAGGCGGCACAGTGCTGGTAATGGGGATTACTAACCAGGGTGAACATCTCCATTACCTGCACTGTGCCGCCTCTAAGATCGAGCTTATCAGTCTGCACTCTAAGTGCTTATCAGTTTTTTATTATCTATCTTTCATGTCCATGCCCCAGTCGAGATTTAGGTCTAATGTTGCAAACTCATATCAATATAAAAAAAATCCATTTAAATAGTGGAATTAGCTTCCAGCAGACACTGCCCTGTGCAATGTGAAGACATGTCTGGGACCCTCCTCTGCAATCCAGGGCTAGCTGTGTCCTTTCTTATTATTGGGGAACTGGCGCCATTTCCGTCCTTGCCTCTAGGTCCTCTCTCGCAGGAATGAGTCTTTATTTGTATTTGAGTGCTAGGTGAGAAAGCTGTTCAATCTCCTCCTTCTTTAAATATCTTGTATACAGAATTTTGCTTTAAAGTATATTTAATTGTTGTGGCGGCTGACATGTTTTATGTACAATCCATCAGATTCTGTACCTCCACATTAATTAAACGTGCTACTGTATGTGTAGACGGAATCATTTGTTATTTTTGATGTGCACTTATGTCCCTATGGAAAAAAGCACAAGATACTCCAGTAGGTTGTGTTGTGATTTGCATAGAGAACAGCTGTTTGTCGCAGCTAAAGTCATTTGAATGGAAAGCAAAGTGAGTTTCCTTTTACTAGCCAAGTTTTTCTGACCTTGTGCACAAAACATTTATAGAATTAATGAGACATTAATCAAACATTGAGTTTTATGTGTAATCATACCGCTGCATGTAAAAGCATGTGCATCAGAGTTGTCATTAATAACTGTATAGTTAATATAGTTTATATTAATGTATAAGCCTAGTGGCACATGTGTATTTTATTGACCTGCATATGATCTCCTACTACTGATCACTTACTTTGTTATTACCAGTTCGCAATGAGGCCTGCAAGTATGTTAATCATTTTTAACTACACAGTCTTCTAATTTTGTCTCATCTTATAAGTGTTAGATTATTTAAGTTGTACATCATGTTTAATGGCTATTTGCCAACATGTTAGGTGATTGCAAGACATTCGATTTTCAGTGGCTAAATTTACAAGTAATCACACTGCAAGAATATAAAGATTCTGTGGAGACATACTCCCTGATTTAAAGTCTATACGGTTACACTTGCTTCGATTATTGCTCACAGAAGGAAGTGACCTGATAAATCAGATCATTTTCAGCTCAGGAAGGTGTGATACTAGTGCCAGTTACTATAGCTTGATTGGGATGGGATCACGTGATTGACCTTTGCAAGATATTTTCACATTTTTTGACTAATGACACCTGAGCACAACAACCTGCAGTTTATCCAGAGGTGAATCCCCCCCCCCACCCCCCATGGCCAAAAACCACTAGCCCGCAGAAACTACAGGGGCAGCCAGCATTGTGCTCTTGTCCCAGTTGTTTCAGTGGGCGCATAGGGGGGAAGGATGCTGTGGTCAGACTGGCGGATTTTCCTTTACCTCACTCAGGTCGCCAGGTTCCAATTTCTAGTTGAGCTCGTAACCGGTTTTCGATGAGCCCTGGAGTAAAGAAAGTACTAGTGGACAGTCACTTAATGCAAACAAATATGTATTGATTTCTATAAGAAATATAAACGCATATCAGAAAACAAAGCATTTGATTTTTGATATTAAGTGTATTCTGTGCGGGCTGCCGGTTTACAAAAATTGCTTTTTTAAAATGCTGGTGGGCAGTGGGATGAAAATGATCCGTGGACCCGATTTCACACTTAAGAACAAGCTGAATCTCCGTGCGTATTTTTAGGAACGGATATACTGCACATGCTTAGAACACAGCTCCTTTCACAGGAAGCAATTAAGCACAGACTTCAACTCTGTTCTTAGCGAGATAAGAAGGGACCTACCAGTCCTCTATAAGAAGGAAGTTAAGAAGAGTGGGTGGGCTTAGGCATTTAAATTGGGCATTAAGGACGCGGTTTGTGAAGCACACACATACTTAAGCAACTTAAGTACAGACATACACACAGAGGTAGCCCTATGGACTCGGAAATCTGCTGAAATCCGTGGGAACGATGGGAGTTTTATAGGAGTTGCCTTGCCACTTAAGTGCGTATTTTTGTGAATCTGCGCATACTTATTTCCTTCTTACCTGTGAATCCTTATCTCCATATAAGATTTTTATTAAGCCTTTTCTTGTCTATAACACTTGCAGGGAGATTTCTTTGCTCAAGCTCATCAAGTGATAGTTTAAAAGAAAAACTGATATATAATCAACAAAAAACAGTTTTCCATCAGCCAGTAATGTGTTTATTAATTGCTTTAAAGGTATGGAGAAATATGGTTAATCTGAGGCATTTGTTTAGCCATTTATTCACCGTAAGCAGTTGTCATCTGGATCATATTCTAAAACAAAATCGCAAATTGCAACATGTACCTAAGATTGCATTTTATAATTAAGTAAACTGCAATTATTTCTATTGCACAACATCTAAGCCTATCCGTTGAGTATAGTTATTGATAGTCTTCCTTAAGTGATTGAT
>WWET01000048.1:197547-213271 GCA_011038615.1 Limnodynastes dumerilii
TGTGAGTGTGTGTGTGTGTGTGTGTGTGTGTGTGTGTGTGTGAGTGAGTGTGTATATGCTCAAACATCAGATTCCACACAATGCTGTTTTCCTTTACAGGCTTGTAGCGTTTATATTGTTTACAAATGCCAATATAGGGTTGGATCCAGACTTCTGTATTTTATGCTACTTACACAAGCCTCTTGCGTGAATAAGCCCAACAGTAACATCTGTGCATTTATTATCATGGGGATCTCCTAGCATATGAAATGCAATTCTGTACAAGAGAAACAGGGCAAGCGATCTCCTCCGCTCACCGCTCACTGCGCAAGGTGTACAGGGGGACCGCCGGTCTGCACGTGACAGGGGAGTGTCATGAGGGTGCACTTTCCTCTTCCATGCGGACTCTCAGACCTCCATACATACGGAAGATAAAATACCATTACATACCATTTAGTACAAATATTAAACAAAATCACATTTGTAAAGAATTGTATCATTTCCAGCGACTCTGCCTGGTAAAGCCCCCAATCTGCAGGGTGGGTTATAATATTACCCAGCATGCCTTCTGTCAGAGCTGTTCAGGGTTTCTGTATTGTAAGTGTGGAGGTTTTTGGCTTAAAAATAAACCAGCAACAATTGATGGGAAGAATAAACCAAAAAACGAAACTTTTCTCTTTTTTACCAATATTTAAAGAATAGCTATTAAACAAAAACCATCACACGTCACAAGAAATAAATCCTGTGACTATTTTTATATTGGGTGTCCAGTGGTAAACTCAGTAGCATTATTCTCTCTCTCAAGATTTTACACCCTTTCATAAAATCCTACTCAGGACCTGACTTTCAGCCAAATGTAAAGTGAATATAAAACCTATTTTACAATAGAGCTGAACACTGTGGCAGTGCTCTTTAATGTGATACTACAGTTTCTCTTGCAGGCTGTCTGTCACCGTACACCTTATAGCCGTCACCGCCCTTCCCCTTTCAGCAGTGATATCACCTCCTGAAAATGTTATGTTGTTCTACCGCCTGTTCTCATCCCCTCCCTTGTGCTGAACCATTGCCGCCTTTTATACTTCATATATTCTTTAAAGGTTAAATGTTCCTTATTTGGAGTATTGTTTTTCCATGTCTTACTAATGAAATTCCTATAAGGACCCTGTGTTGCATGGTATGATTAGAAGGGCTCACATATTGAATGCAAGAGGGACAGACATGGGGGATTGAGGTGGACTACTTTCCTTGTACGAAACATGAAAGCTACCATTTCCCAAATAGAGCATCTTTAAAAAAAAAATATATAACATACAATAAACAATCACTTCACTGAACGTACCAGTTCCTCTGAACCCTAGTGAACTGAGGTATATCAATGAAAGTCACTACAGCCTTAACCAGGTAATGCTGCAGAGTCCTTTGGGGGGTTACTGGATCCTGAAATGCGCACTGACCCATTGGCTGCACTCCAGGAGCCTGTGATATAACACAAGGCATGATTGTTTGACTTCTTACCCTGTGCCGTATTCTGGATTTTCTAGAGTATCCTGATTTTTCATTTTATTGTTTTTTAAAGACTGGCTACATTTGAAACTACAATAATGTATTGGATTACAATGATCATGTATGTTTGGGAATAAAAGAGGCTCTTGTCTGTTAACGATGTACTCCCTGAAATATCAGTCTCCATGTGCATGTTTCATCTTCCTGTTGCTCTATCACGTCCCTGCATGAATAAACTCTTGGATTATGCTCTTGGCGCACTCATCCTATTTAAATGAAAATGTCGTCTCTCCTTTAGATACGATGTGAAGGAATGCGGCTCTTTTTGCTCTGGCTCCAAGCTCTGCAGACCAATTATGGAGAGGAGCAGGCGCTGATATTTGCATGTCTTGTTCCTGGCTTTCCCGCTGTTATATCATCTCGAGGTCCTTGCACACTGGACACCCTAATAAACCCTACTTACAATTTACCTGATGGTTAGTGGAAATGCTTTTTTTTTATTTTTCTTTTATTTTTTTTTAAAAGAATTTACTGTTTTGTATGTTTCAGTATGCATTAATCAAGCTCGTCGTTCTACCATTGTGTGAAAGAAAGTGCTAATTGAATTTAGTGAATTTAAGACAACGTTTTGGGTATGAAATGTCTTCAGTGCTTCATTATTCGAGACAGAGGCTTAAGTTTATCGCCTCTTGGCAAAAACCTTTAATAAATATCAACAAACTTCCCATTTGCAGAAATGTGTTTTTGTTTTAATTGTGCTAGATAAAGCTTAACATAAAGTCTCTGCTACTACAAAAAAAACAGCAATTCTAATGCATACTCTTATGCAGCAGATCATAAGAAAAATGAAAAAAGAAAAAATCATGCTACAGATAATCAGCATAAGTACTGAGCAAGGGTTTCTTGCATATTCCTGTATAGCCCTCTCATTGGAACTTGGCTGTTCCTGAAGCTTAGCAATGCTTACAGCATCTTAGAACTTTTATTAACAAGGCTGCATCCAGATGCATCAGCTTATTTTCTAATCTAATGCTACTATGTATATTATGATTTTTTAGGTAAAGTTTATCCTGAAGAGATAACGCCTCTTTTACCAGCTGTGTCTGGTGAAAAATCCCCCGATGATCCAAGCTGCTTTTTCTTACAGATGTTGTTAAAATACATGGTTATCCAGGTAAGGCTTTTTAACAATCCATTGCTCAGCCTGGTGTTTTTTCCCAACACACATAAATATTTCTTTATCTTCTATGTCTTGACATATTATTTGAAAGACCAACAATAATCTAAGTAAACTCAAGGGCCAGATTTACTAAACTGTGGGTTTGGAAAAGTGGAGATGTTGCCCATAGCAAGCAATCAAATATTAGCTGACATTCTTTAGTATGTATAAAGAAAGTGAGGGCTAGAATCTGATTTGTTGCTACAGGCAACATCTCCACTTTACCAAACCCGTAGCTTAGTAAATCTGGCCCCAAAACTGTATACTGGTTACTTAAGAAACTGTTTTTTCCTTTAATATACTCTAGCTCTGAAGTAGTTTGTGACCTTCGGTATATACAAATTTAGTTGGCTGGTTTCCAAAGCTGGCCGTACACTACACCGGTCCCAACAGCATGTGGCCGATACACAAGATGATTTTTCCACTAGGTAAATGTCCCAGCATCAGTGCCTCATGTGAATTCTGATCAACTGCTGATATTGACAGTTTGCCTTTGCTACTGATTGGCTTCATGGGCTTCCTGTCAGTCACTGATTTTCTGGAGCTCCTGTTAGTCTTGGCAAGGGGTGTATTTTGTTTGACTTGCATAGTACAGCAGTAATATAATAGTGCTGTACTAGTGTTAGCTACTAATAAGGAGATCAGACAGAGTAACACTGCCCAGGAGGTGGAGGTAGGTGCAGGAGAAATTGTCTGATATATTTTTGCATGCCTGAGATAAAACATACGGACCCAAGTGTTTCATTGCCGTTGGAAAATAAACACTGGTTATATATTGTTTCGGTTACCCGATAATTAAATGATCAGACCAGTATTTGCTTTAGTGTATGACCAGACTAAGACTCCCCCCAGTGATTTCCCCTTCCCAAATGCAACATTGAAAAAGGATATTTTTTCCATGTTTATGTGTATGGATCATTGCCAGTAAATGTGGTGAAAACTCACAGCCACAGGTCAATATTTCATGATTGGGATACTGATCAGTAAAATACTGACCGGACAATGCACCCTTTGTTGGACCCGTGGATTCTCGCTGAGAACAGCCCCATTGCAAAAGGGCCATTCTCTTCCAGCCAGTTCCGAACTGGCTGGGAAATCGATTGCTTTTGCCTTGAACGCAGTGGTCCAAAAGGTAAGTAAAAAAAAAAATGTGAATAGTCGAGTCTGGAAGGCAGTGCTTCCAAAAATGAATAGGGGAGTATGCCGATCAGCATACTCAAATCAGGAAAATGGCTGCCTATTTGAAATAGAGACAGCCGAAAAAGAACTTTCGACTGTCTAGTTCTAAAAGACTGCCCTTGTGCCGTGCGTCTCACAGCGATTGGATCTCCCCCTATAGCAGTAGATATCCTGTGAACATGAGTTCGCTAGACAGCTGGGATGATTTAGTGCAGCCTGAGGATTCATTGCTTTTCAGAATCTTATCATATAAAGAAATCATAGAAGACCTGAATTCATTTTTCTTTACTGACGAGAAAGGACAGCTATTATGTTAACCAAACATTACATGGTTTCCCTCACATATAATAGCTGCAGGATAAAACACATGATGTAACTTTGTGTGATGTGCCGTTATGGAAGCATCAGACGGAATAGAACCTTTTCATTTTCTTTTACAGTACATAGAAACGTGTTGAATGAAATCTTCTGATCTATGGAAAACAATGTAACTTGCCTCATCATTTAAAACTATTAACAGATTTCTTTTCTTACCAGCCACTGAATAATGCAGATTTATAATGGCATTGCTTTATTTTACAGTTTTTGTGTCTTGTTAAAATGTCAATGACAGGATTTTATTTTGAAAAGAACTGTTTTAAAACCATTGTTACAATTATCAAATGTGTGTTTTGATTCTTTTTTTGTTATTACCTGTAGGCTGCACATTTATCTTGGAGGAATAAAGAAAACCAAGACACAGGCTTCAAGTTTTTGTTTAACTTATTTCGAAAGTATTATCTTCATCACTTATTTCCTTCATTCACAAAGCTGACAAACCTTTACAAGCCGGTACTTGGTGAGTTGATCTTTTAACTTCTTATTAACGATTTACATATTTATTATCAAGTACTTAAGTATAAGTTTAGGTTTCAAAATATATAATTATTTATGAATCTCATGTGTATCATGGAGAGCATTTCAGAAAGGATCTGACCTTTATTGTTGTTTTTCTCGTTTCAGATATTCCGGGTGTCAGACCAAAGCCAGTGTATGTCACCATAACCCGAAACAATGAAAACCTTTATAGCACAAAAATCCCCCACATGGCAGCTAGAGTTGTGTTTATAAAGTGGCTCGTCACCTTCTTTCTAGAAAAGAAATATGTGCCGTCTTCTCAGAATACAAAAAATGGAGGAGAGGTTCTACCAAAACTTATCCAGGTATGAGATACACCCTGCATGGCCTGTAGATACCTTTATAAAGCACCCACAATCCATCTGTTATAGCAATAAATGTGCCTCTTGCTCTGTATAAAGAGTAAGAGAACCAATGCTGACATTGAAGGCAGAGAAAAACGTCACGTTCACTAAGTGAAGAGTGAATCTGAGCCGTGGATGCTGGGAACGTTGTTCTACTTCAAATGACCCTTAACTTCACTGTCCTAAAGATCTAGGACCTGATTCATAGTTAAGAAGCTGCTGCTATTTTCGAGCCTATTTTTAAGAACGGTTTAACCAAGCATGCATAGTATACTTATTTACGTAATCGGTTTAGGAACGTAGATCCCTTAAGAGCGATTTACAGAGCTGTTGGTAATGAGAAATAAGAATGGGCATGCCAGGCAAAGTTAGGAAAAGTGTATGGGGGGGACATTGAAATAGGGCAGAAAGGGCACGGTTTGCTGTACGTCTGTATTTTAGCAGTTTAAGAAGAGACATACGCGCAAGAAGATAAGGCTGTCTTTGACCTTCTTAAATTGTTTATGAACAACTAAAACGAGCTTGTGTCAAGGGAGTTGTATAATTGTGAACACATTCCTTCTTAACTGAACACAGTCCCTAGTGACTAGAGGTTTTATTGGTGATATCAGTATTTTCAGCACAATGGCATTTATACCAGATCCAGATTGTCGCTGCGCTCAGGATTCCCAAAGCAGAGGCAGCCGATATTGGAAGCCAGATCCAAATAGAACTAAACCCCAAAAATATGTGTATGTTAAAGTACATTTAGTGAACAGCTAAATGTTTAAAATGTCGATTTTTATCAGGTGCTAATGAAGGAAAATAGCACAGTATTTTAAGATATAAACTTGTAATGTTCTGGTGGTACCAGAATGATTACATTATGTAAAAGATTGAATTCTTAAGAAGACTTCCCTGAGATGCCATTTACACTTTACTGCTTATTATACAGTGTCATGCCCAGCGACAATGACATTTAATACCAGACTTTGCACTTCCTATTTAGTCTGTATCTGTTGTTAATGTGAACCAAGAAAAGACAACTGAGGTGGATCAGGCTGGAGCCCAGGAACAAGAGAAGAACCACTCTAACAGCAGTACCCTGTCAGACAGGAGACTCAGCAATTCCAGCCTGTGCAGCATAGAAGAGGATCAAAAGAGTGTGTATGACATGGTGCAGAGGATCCTCGTGTCCACGCGTGGCTATGTCAACTTTATCAATGAAGTCTTCAGGCAGGTGTGTAACGAGCATCTTTGAACACAGTGTGTTATGAGCATCTTCGAACACAATATGCTACAACTAGCTCTGCTGACTGCCTATTGATTTGGGGTTTATAGGGATTTTCAATCCTTGTCTTCATTTATTTAGCGTGCAGAGAAGTAGATGTAATTAGATATCAATTTCTATATAACATTTTAGGATAATGACAATTCTGTGGGATGTTACACACAGGAGACTTTCAGTAACATCACAGGTGTGTGCTGTATTAATGGGCAGTGGGGGTGATATGAAGGTGGAGGTAGATATTATTTTAGCTTGTGCATATAAAAGAATCCACATGAAAGACAACATGTCAAAGGACACTTTGCTTGCTGTATGTTGCAATTACTGTACAGACAGGCTCCATACTTCTCTCTATCTAAACTATTGTTTAATCAAATAGCAAAGCATTTAAACATATTAGGTTAGTGTACCTTTAGAGAGTATCAGTGCTTATTTTGTCCTATTAAGTAATGCACAGTCAATCCCTTTTTTCCCTTGTAGTAAATTACATGTAATTTCTTCCTTATGTTTTATTTGAAGTTGTTGAGAGTTGTAAGTTGTAGTTCAGACATTAGTGTTATACAGTTCTAAAATGTCATTCTGCCATCTAGTGGTGAAAAGTAGAATAGAAAGCCATTTTTCTTTGCCACTGTTAAGCAATTACTAAAATGTCTGTTATAAGCGATAATACTTGGTTTTTAACCTGCCATACAGAAGATGTAACTTTATGTCCACAAAATACCTCCTTTCCCCACTTGTAACCTTTACCCATAGAGATACTTACTATTTCACCACCTCCAAAAGGAATCCATGACTACTGTGAGAACCAAAGATAACTTGACTCTACAAAAGGGGTATAATGTCTGCTGGAGTTTTTTGGTTTTTCAGGGCCCTGGACAAATTATTATTAGCAAATATTTCAAAGCACTACCATAGAGCCCATTACATTGGTGAAGCCAGAAAGGACGAAACAAAAGAATAATATCTAGACCTACCCATCATTTTTTTCTAGTTTCTAACTATAGAATTACTTAAATAACACCTTGAAAGGAATGATGTAATTCTTGGTTATTCTTGAAGGTGAAAATAAAGACCATAAAATGTTTTGGGGGTTTTTTTTGTGAATGGACTCCTTTGGTTTTTTTATTTAAAGATGTATTTTGAATAGTTTTTTTTGTGTACAGAATATTAATGATGATGATAATAATAATGTGTTACATAAATCTTAGACCCATGCTCAGATCACTTTGTCATACAGTGTGCTTTTGCTTTTCTTGCTAGGCTTTCCTTTTACCTGCCTCTGATGTCTCTGCCACAAGGAAGGTTGTGAAAGTTTACAGAAAATGGATATTACAAGAGAAACCTATATTTATGGAGCAACCCTTAAACCCCCCATTTCCAGATGTGAATGTGCCTGTTTTTGAGTCCCCTGAAACAGAGACCGATAGTAAACAGGTAATTAGCTAATGCAAATCACAGTTTAAAAAAAAAAAATGATGAGGAACCCATGAAATGCGATTTCTATGATTTATAACACAGAATATTTTAAAACCAAACCGAGTCAAAGAAACATTTGTGCAAAATGGTGATAACAGCTCTGGTTTTGCCTCATTGGGAATTAAGCTAGATCGACATAGGCAGCTGGACTTATAGTGTATAACTATGATATCCCAGTGTTCAAACATAACATAATAGCCTGAATATTAGGACAACTACCCTGCTTTCATGATTAGCACAGATGTGGTGGATCGTTTATGCAGACTGAAAGATACGGTTACCGAGCACTTTAGGACAATATTGTCTGCATTAAGAGAGATTGGTCCATGTTACACACAGAAGGATAGTTGAGCTGATCAGCTTACGTGTGTCTTCCGTTTCTCTATGGCAGACTGCCACTGATGTATCACAACCCTACTGTACACACTCCGTGGCCTCAGATTTGCGCTAGGAGTTGTATATGACCCTATTCGCCAAAGATGGAGTTGTAGATGTAAAGTAGGTCGTTTTTTCACTCTATAAAAGTATGTTACGCAAACAAAGAAATCGGAAATCGGAAGTTCAATATTAAATGTAACTTTTTTGTTTTTTTTTAGTTTCTTGGACATTTTTCAAACTTATTACTGTAAAATGTTCCATTAGTTGGTTCAGTTTGCTCCAGTGTTGTCTTTAATCTGTGCTGTCGTGAAGCTGCAGAAATGTTTCCCACGGTCTCTGAGTCTGTAGTGCAGCATGACAGGGTGCTTCATGTGTGCCAATATTTATTATAGGTTGCCACAGAACAGACTGGACACAAGCGCTCGTCTAGCTGGGGGAGGACGTACTCCTTCACCAGCGCTGTAAGCCGAGGATGTGTGTGTGAAGATGAGAACATGGATGTGAAGGCTGGTGATCAGGCTGCGCTACAGGTAACTTTATAGTTTCAGGTGATGTTAGTGGGTGCTAATAAAGTTCTTAAGTGTGTGTGTACACCATAATAATGCCTTTAATACCGGCAAAAGATGCTTATAATGATTTATGCAATGGGTTTTATGCCTGTGCAGAAAGACATTACATTAGAACAGGTCCTTGGGCTGGATCCCGAATTTTCCCACCACTTATGTGAATTTCCATAATATTTCAGCTTTTTTTTGCGCTGTGAGTAAGTGCTCGTCTGACGTTCCCACTCATCCAGGGAAAAGACAGCGGGCCGTATTCACAGATCTGTGTTCACGTGGAGTTGTGTGCGTATTTTTAGGATCGGATGAACTGCGCATGCGTAGTAACTTTATTTACACTGTTTACAGTGAGTATATGCATGGAAGTCCATCAGGCACTTACTTGGGAATCACACTTGGGGACATACGTGCGGAGGGGCGTGGCTGTAATCTGTACGTTCAGTTACAAGACACCGGAGGGGGGTGGTGCATTTAAATGGGCATTTGAGGACGTGGTTAGATACGCCTGTTCCTACCTTGACGTACGCCTGTAACTACACACGTAGACATAAGGGTGCCCTATGGCACTGGTAATGTCAGTGTGAGGGGAGTGTCATGGGTGTTGCCTTGCTACATGCGTGCGTATAATCGCGTATCTCTGAATATGGCCCATTGAGTGCAGTTCACATATCAGTTTTCTCTTGCAGTTGATTTACAGTATAGTTGTTCCCTCTCAATGTGTACCTCCCCAGACCTCTGTTTTTCCAGGGATTTATACATCAGAAAAGGAGATAGGGACTGGTTGCACTGCAAATGGTTGGATGTTTGGCTAGTGCAGGACCGGATGGATGTCTATGAATCTTTTTCTTGGCCTTCTGATTGCACCAAAATCAGATCACATAACTTTACATTACTCTGCCTCACAGGACAAATCATTCACATGACATAACCATCACAGTTCAATGCAGTGTAAGTGCAGGCACATAGTACAATAGCAGTAGTTTGGCAGTGAGTTTCTAGGTAAGGTGAGGCCATAGACAGTGACAAGAGAGGACATGCACTGAATCTGGGTGAAGCAGGCAGGACAAGGGACACTGAATATTGGAAGGAAAAAGCTGAGCTTGTGGCAAAGAGCTCTCTTTGGAGCTTACAATCCTATTGGGCCCTGTGTATTTTCCCACATTCTGTTTTAATCGGTTATATAATGAGGAACTAATGCAGAGAAGTTTTGTTGTATGGTTGTTACTGGTATCCTGTTAAGTAATCAATCTTGCTACATACCTGGCTGAGGAAACACATTGTCAGGGCCTGTGAGGCTTAGAAACTATGTATAAATCTAATGCGGGAAGTCAGGATTGTATGAAATATTGCTGTAATGCTTCCTGGCTGAATGTGTGAATGATATTGTGCTGTGTGTATGTATACTGTATTCCTTCCAAATGTTTATTTTCAATAAATCTATCATTCATTTCAAGGTTTTTTTGACCAACTCAGCCAATGTGTTCCTGTTGGAGCCTTGTCCGGATGTCCCTTTACTTTTAGAGCAGCAAGTGGAAGCCTGCAAATCTGTCTTAAGCATTTACAGGCAAATGATCATGGACCTTGTGATGGATAAAAAGACATGGTAATATAAAATGTTTCTCAATCCTGCTTGTGTACCCAGACTAACGTGTATTAACTGCTTACTCTGCACTAAGAGGTACTTTATGGCTAATATTATTATCTAGTAATACCATGGTATGGTGTGGCATATATTCTGGGATAATTCTGGATCTTTCTGTATGGTTTCTTCACAAACAATACACACACCACAACAACATGTATCTCCATCACTCCTGAATACATTATTCCTTCCCTATGCTGATGTCTCATGATGTTCTTGGGTTACAGTAATCATAGCCCCAGTTAACTTGTGAGAGAGGATCGTAATATGTAGAGAGCAGTTAATGGGTTACAATGGATTGTGGAGTATTGTCACCTTTTGTCACCTAAAGGTTATGTAATGATTTGGAGGCCTGCATCGCTTACACAGAATTCCCAGAGGTTCACCCTACCTTAAATTTTAAAATGGGTGCGGATAAAAAGTCTGGATAGCGCATCTGCCTTTCAGCATGCCCACACTGGAGTTTTAATTAATAAACCCTTTACACTTGCGACTACAACCCGCTCCACTTTTAAAACCTTAGTCGAACAAATAGAAATGCTGGATTGCGGGGCGTGGATACACAACTAGATTAGAAGATACCTATTTTATGAATACCTTTCTATGGAATGCCAGTATTTTACACTCTACACACAGACATTATGTATTCAGCAACAGTACATAGATTCCAGAAGCTGAGCATTGGCTACAACATACGATGGGTGATGGGAAGGTTTTTCTTTTGTTTTTGTTTTTAGTTTTTTTTTTTTATGTATTTTACTTTTTAGATAGTTCTCAAAACGCCCTAAATCCAGAAAATATCCTGAAACAGTCCTTGTGACTACATAAATGTGTTTTTGTGCGTAGTTTAATTATAGTAGCTGTGATAGTTTCCACTTTGTGAGAATCATACGTTTATTGGCAGGTTATTCACCTCTCGCCGTTTTGTTTTATCTAATTCCGTTCTGACAAATTATGATGAAGAAAGACATGCTTCGTTTCTGTTTTTCAACAATTCTTTTAATTAAAAGGAGATTTTAGAAATCCTTGGAGCAATAAAAAGCTGTTTACCACTCAGCAGTGCCAAGTTATCAGGCTTTTATGCATTTCCAATATTGTAAATGTCCTGAGCCAATTCTACAGACCATAAATTCCAGCTTTTTCCTATCTGCTCTTTCCAGTCTTAATGTTCCTAAGCCATATTTTCATTATTATTCTTATACAAATGGTCTTCATGTAAAAATGAATTTAACTCGTCTTCATTCAATATTGGAAGAGGGGACAGCCGCCTGCAGACATTAAAGCAACATACTGCTCAGATTTTTTTATGGTGTAAAAGTTAATATAAATTATAAGTGCGATTCCATTTTCATAGTTTCCAGAAGCGACTGCTAAAACTGAATTTTCCTGTTTTTTTTATTGCAAGGGAGCAGATGCTTCAGATATTACTTCGAATAACAGAAGTAGTTGTTCAGAAACCAAAGGATCCAATGAAAAAGGACTTGTTCTCTCAGGATCTTGCTGGAGTATTATTCCGGGTGGGTAGCAAAACCATCTTTTTTGTTTTATTTAATTTTATAACATTGTTAACTGGAGGAAATTTGGACTAGTGTGACTTTATGGACGTAAAATATTTTCATGGCGTTTAAAACTCTGGACCGGATCCAGACTGATGCCGCTGGATCCAAAACGTTAGCGCAATTTTAGCATAAAATGTAAAAATGTCTGGATCGTACAACGGCACTTATGCTCTCTCTGTGCTATTTACATTTTTCTCCCCTCCTACATCATGGAATTAACTAAAGTATCAGACAGTGTCCTGTGCGCTGTTGAATATGATCCCGGCACAGGACTCTGGGAATGCGGCACATGCTTGTTTGCAAAATGGGGGCAATCAGCAAACACTCCTTTTGCAGAAGCCTGGAACCGGTCCAGCGTTTTTTGGGCTTGCTTGAGTTCATTTAAGAGCTTTAAATATTAAATCCCATGTAATACACATGCCTCAGTATCCTCTTACAGTCTGAAAAAGTAAATGGACAGTAACTAAGGATGTTATAATGGGATTCTTCTTTTGCTGCCTAGTTGATAACATAGGAGGGGATCCAGAGATCCAATAGTGCAGCATTTGCTTGCATGCCATTACGAAAGATAGTCCCCACTCAAAATGATGACAAATCGGAAGTGAGCATATCCCAAACTAGCCGATTTCACAACTGTACTGTGCATTTAAATACTAACGTTGGATTTTGTTTTAATACCAACACCAAAATACGTAAAAGCAGCCATTTTCCAATGCAAACTGTCAGCGAATGCCCAGTTTGAAGAAGTCTAGATCTGGTCCATATCCGGTTTTCTCTAGGTGTCCTGACAGGTTCCTGCTGGGACATATTACTAAATCTTACCCTTGCAGAAAAAAAGAAAAGTCTTTGGGGCTGATTCAGTGTTTGGGAGAGGGTAAAACAGGTGCATATGTTATACCATGCTATGTACCATTTTGCAACATAAGGGGTGCTAATTAATCTTAAATCTTTCACATGCAGGGAAAATACATTACTTTTGCACACAGAACTCAAATAGCTTTATGTTTTTGTTGAGCTAAGAGATTTCACCTTTTAAATATAATTTTGCTTTCACAATATAAAGTTGCCTTCCCTCGCAGTTCAACATGGTATTGCTCAGGTCTACACTTGCACCTAAATAATAGGTCTACCTTTATCCCTGCCTTTATTAATTCAAATAACACATCTTCATACATTAGGATTTGAATAGTTAATGAAATGAACTAAATCTCTTGGTTATGCTTAACAAAATGTCATTATTTCTTTTCTTTCCTTACAGACACTAATTGTGGCATGGATCCGAGCCAACCTGAGTGTGTTCATATCCCGAGAGCTTTGGGATGAGCTGCTGAGTGTACTGTCCTCACTCACAGATTGGGAAGAGCTGATCAATGAGTGGTCTAAGATTATGGACTCTCTCACTGTTGTGCTAGCCAGAAATGTTTATGGACTGGACATGTTTAGTCTACCATTAGACAAGCTCAGTGAACAGAAGGAGAAGAAACAGCGAGGGAAAGGTAAGTTAGTAAATCCATCTCAGAAGATTTGGTTGGGTAAATAGTTTAGCTTTATATTGAATAGTATCCTGACCAAAGTGGTACTTGAGGACAGGATTTACAGTGTAAATGGTTATTTGTATACAAGTGTTCAGTAGCATGTAGAAAGAGGGACATCTAGTGGCTGATTTGGAAAATGCTATTTAAAAAACAAATTGTTCAGTTTAATAAAAGCAATTAGTGTTATAAAGCTTTAGCCCTGATATTTTTTCAGGAATTTAGGTAAATGATCTTTAATTGTTTCTTAATTTTATCCTAAATTGATATCCTGTGATTTTGTATTTCTCTTAATCAACATAATGACATAACTATCAGTCATTTCTTTTGTGTAAAGTACCTAATTCCTATAAGTATTTATTTTATTTATAAGTGTCAGTAAAATACTATATGATGATGCATTTCTGCGTTGAAGGGGGATATCCAGATCCTCAGAAGGGGGCTGCTGTGGGAAGGTCGTTCTCATTGAGCTGGAGAAATCATCCTGATGCTCATGAGCCAATGAGATTCCGAAGCGCCACTACCTCTGGGGCCCCAGGTGTGGAGAAAGCAAGGAATGTGGTGCGGCAGAAAGCCACGGGTAAGTCTAGGGATCCTGCTGTTTACATTTTTAATATCCAGTGATAGCTTCAGAAAAAAGGGGCATCCTTCATCAAATATCAGAAGTTACTTCAATATCAACTGTGGGCTCATTTTAATGGTTTGGAGTCTTGTGTAAAGATCCAATAATTACACATTGATTTTCATTTGGATCTCTTTCTTTAAGCTAGGATTGCACTTCAGCACTGGTTATTTACTTTTTGAAAACTGAAACAGAAATGTTAGCTAAGTGATGTTCTCTTTTTCTCTTGATATTTTCTTATTTTCTCCTGTGAAAGCCAAGCGAAGTCAGTCTATCAGCAACTGTGTTCATCTGTATGAGGCTTTGCCTGCAGCTAAAAGTGTCCCTCATCTCCTTCACACTGTGAGCTCTATCTTACCTGGTATCTCTTACACTTCTTGCTCTCAAAAACTTTCAGGTACTGTAGCTCTTCCTCCTCTCTGATCACTTGCTGTGCTTTCAGAACAATTTACTCACTGTCTCTTTATCTTTCTTCTAACATTATGATCTTGCGTTGGGTGTATATATAATTTTATTCTAATTCTAGCAGGTTTTTAAAAAGATATTTTTGCATAGTTATGTTTGTATATATTATGACCATATGCAGTATTCATATATAGTCTAGTCATTTGTAAGAGAGTATTAGATGCATTTTATAGTTGTATTCTAAAGGTATATAAAATAGTTACAATTATTAAGTAGCAAACTGTTTTATGCACATACAAATCACCGATCTAGCCATCTATTGAAAGAGTGAGGCCTTTTATCTGGGCTATTGACTACAGTTATACCCAGACCTCCCCTATTGACTACAGTTGACTAAGTAAGTAGTTTTTGTATCTGGGGGGAGCAAATGGTTTTATACTTTCTCTATGTGTCCGATTCATTTAAGCCTGACCAGGCTTTGTTGCGGTGCCCTTCCTGCGAATTTACATTGCAGATTTTTATATGCACCCCATAGAGGTGCGTTTTAAAATCTGCTAATTTTTCTTACCGTAATAGACAAGAATAGACGCACTTCGTGTTTATTCCGTCTTCGCAGTTAATTGAATCAGGTCCCATGAATATTTGATCATCTCTATGGAATACACATCAAGCCTTTGAAATTATTTATTGGCCCAGTGGAATGACTGTTTGTAAGTTTTATTAGATTTAGTTTGTAAGTTTTATTAGATGATATGAAGGGTAATCATACTTTGTAAATTAATGTTAAACACGCTGTGGACAGTTGTATGAAAAATGAACATTACATATGAAGACAAAAAGTGTGTCTAATAAGTAATCTAATCCATGACAGTGTAATTAAATTCAGTTGTGGGACTAAATGCACAGTGTTTAATTACATTCTGAATGTATTAGATTAATAGAATTTTCTTTGCTAATTTTCTTATTTCTCCCTTTCTTGTAACACCTTAGAGGTGGATGAGATGCAGCCCCCGCAGGAAGGGGTAGTACTTTCTGAATCTGGTACTCTGGCTAGTCACGAGTCCCAGGAACTTACCCGCTCTAGCAGTACTTCTGATATAGCAGAGCAGTCATATCCTGACTCAGTACATGGTAAGCTCTCTGTTTCTCTTACAATTCAATT
>WWET01000048.1:227979-249140 GCA_011038615.1 Limnodynastes dumerilii
GGTGTAAAAGAGGATCGTCAATGGGTTTAAATGCAGCGAACAGATCAAGAAGGATGAGGATACTATTTATCTGCATGAGAAATCCCCGCACGGGAGGTGGGGATAGACATCAGATGAAGGTAAGTGGGCAGCAGTAGGCAGATCTGCGCTGATTTGCATTTGGACGGATGCAGATCTGTGCAGAGATTTTAAGGTAGGGTTCTGAACATGTAACTGTCCAGAGCTCTGCATGTGAGAGGGAAGTGACAGAAAAGTTCACTCCCGTCTCTTGTGGATGAAGGTCAGGATCAGGCCCAATGCCACTAATAAGATAACATATGTTTTATCCCAGACACTTTAACACAAGTGTTACAAACAGATCTGACAAAGGTGTCCGGCTCAGATGACTGATGCCCATAACTGACCTAGGGAAACGTGGACTCATTTCACATTGTTCTATCTTAATAAATACCTGAATTGTTAAATTAATTAAAATTATGGGAAGCTTTGAAATAACACATGGTCAGTAATCATTTCTCTTATACGTTTTCTTCTTGTTAATGCATAACCCCATAAAGAAAATAACATGTTTACCATATGTGGTTGGTGAGGATTGTTAGAAGAGAAGGCTTTGTTCATATAATACCCCTTTGAGTCTCACGCAGATCTATATTTTATTTACTGTGCTTTTTCTTTCCCTGCTGGTATGTGCCACAGTAGTTTAGGAGATTTCTGAGATTAGTATGCGATTGTTTGCACACCTGTAATAGTAAACTTGCTGCTTTGTCTTGAATAGGTGTTTTATATGCTATGTGAAGATTAACTGGGAAAACAGCATGTTTCACAGATATCTTAATCTGCAGGGTATTTGAGAGGTTTTTTCTATGCCCCCCTGTAACATATCACTATGAATCTTCTTCCAGATAGCAGTGAGTATCTTGCTGGGGACTGTAGCATAATAGCTGGAGGCAACCTATGTGGATGGCACCCAGACTCTGCAGCTGTGTTGTGGAGAAGAATCTTGGGAATACTTGGAGATGTAAACAATATTCAATCCACCAAGATCCATGCCAAGGTTTTTGGCTACCTCTATGAGCTGTGGTACAAACTTGCAAAGGTATGGATCCTGTGCCTAATACAAATATTTGTGTACCTGCATGCGTCTTATGTAATTATTATTTCATAGGTCTATGTTCAATGTTCTATTTCTGGAAACGAATGACGGTATTACAAACATGATTCCGATAAACAGCAATAGATTGTTATAATTGGTAATAATGATTTAGCCATTGCATGCTAGTAAACAATTTATGACTTCTATTTTATTCCTATGTCTATAATAGACCCTTTGTCTAATTGTTAATATATAAAGTAAGTTTGACTGTGATTTCTGGTTAGTGCCCACAAGAGGTGCTGTCCTTTTGCAATATCTGTCATGTTGGTTGGATGCAGTAATCTAGCTTTTATTTTCTTTCTCTCTGTCATTCGCATTGATCAAATATGTGATTTTGTTCTGAATACTGAATTAATAACAGTTAGTACTTTTTGTGTTTTTGTTAGGAGAGTATCATTTATTTTTTTATTATTTTTCCTACAGCCAGGGCCAGATTATCTGCTAAGTAACCCCGGCATTCATCTAGGGACTGGCAAAGCCACGGGTCCTGCTGCAACCTGACAGCAGTGGGTACCCTGAGCCAACAAACAGGTGTTTTACTCTGCATTTATGTAGTTGGGGAGAACTGTCTCTGGCTCAGCAGAGTCCAATCCTGCCGAGAGACAGGCTCCACTCACTTATAATATACGCAGCCGGTCTGACTGTGTGACTATAGCTGCATGTAGGGAGATTAGATAGGCCCCCATCCACTTATAGCATGTGACAGACTCATGTCTGTGTAGTTGGTAACTGCTCTGGGGAAGGGGGTTTGCGGCAACACAGCTGAAGATAGAGAAATTACTGGACAGGTAAGTGACGGTTATATATGGGGTTCATTAATTGGGGGTGGTTACTGGAGGGAGCGAATTATTTAATGTGAATTGGTATGAGGGGCATTCACTTTCTGTGCAGAGGGGGTTTAATTTAGTCTAAACGATGGGCATAGTTGTTTGTTTGTATACAATCTGTGTGTGGGTTGGGGTTTAAATATGTGGTGAAGGAAAAGGGGAAATGAATAAGTTAAACTTGGTTACTTGGTGTCAGTGTGAACAGGGAAAAAATAATTCTGTAGGGTAGACGCACAAGCACTATCCAAATTTGATATACAATATATAGAATATATAGAATATAAAGTTCTTGCCAGATATATAAATCAATATAAGCGTCATTTTCTGCATTTTATAGTGGTTGCTGGTGTGCTTTCCGCATTGTGTATAGCAGTCACTGGTGTGCTATCTGTATCGCGTATAGTTCACTGGTGTGCTATCTGTATCGCATATAAGTCACTGGTGTGCTATCTGTATCGCATATAAGTCACTGGTGTGCTATCTGTATCGTGTATAGGTTACTGGTGTGCACTCTGCATTGTGTATAGCAGTCACTGGTGTGCTATCTGTATCGCATATAAGTCACTGGTGTGCTATCTGTATCGCGTATAGGCCACTGGTGTGCTGTCTGTATCGCGTATAGGCCACTGGTGTGCTGTCTGTATCGCGTATAGGCCACTGGTGTGCTGTCTGTATCGCGTATAGGCCACTGGTGTTGCTATCTGTATGGCGTATAGGCCACTGGGGTGCTATCTGTATCGCGTATAGGCCACTGGTGTGCTGTCTGTATCGCGTATAGGCCACTGGTGTGCTGTCTGTATCGCGTATAGGCCACTGGTGTGCTGTCTGTATCGCGTATAGGCCACTGGTGTGCTGTCTGTATCGCGTATAGGCCACTGGTGTGCTGTCTGTATCGCGTATAGGCCACTGGTGTGCTGTCTGTATCGCGTATAGGCCACTGGTGTGCTGTCTGTATCGCGTATAGGCCACTGGTGTTGCTATCTGTATCGCGTATAGGCCACTGGTGTGCTATCTGTATCGCGTATAGGTCACTGGTGTGCTATCTGTATCGCGTATAGGTCACTGGTGTGCTATCTGTATCGCGTATAGGTCACTGGTGTGCTATCTGTATCGCGTATAGGTCACTGGTGTGCTATCTGTATCGCGTATAGGTCACTGGTGTGCTATCTGTATCGCGTATAGGTCACTGGTGTGCTTTTTGCATTGTGTAAAGCAGTTGCTGGTTTATTATCTGTATAGTGTAACGATCACTGGTGTGCACTCTGCATTGTGTATAGCAGTCACTGGTTTATTATCTGTATTGTGTATAGCAGTAACTGGTGTATTGTGCATTGTGTATAGTGATCACAAGTGTGCACTCTGCATTGTGTATAATGGTCAGTGGTGTGCTCTCTGCATTGTGTATAGTGGTCAGTGTTATGCTTTTTGTATTGTGTATAATGGTCACTGATATGCTCTCTGTATTGTGTATAGCAGTCACTGGTGTGCACTCTGCATTGTGTATAGCAGTCACTGGTTTATTATCTGTTGTGTATAGCAGTAACTGGTGTATTGTGCATTGTGTATAGTGATCACTGGTGTGCACTCTGCATTGTGTATAATGGTCAGTGGTGTGCTCTCTGCATTGTGTATAGTGGTCAGTGTTATGCTCTCTGCATTGTGTATAATGGTCACTGATATGCTCTCTGTATTGTGTATAGCGGTCATTGGCACGCCCCCTTCATTGTGTTTATCGGTCACTGTAGGTCTTTCTGCATTTCAGTCACTGGTGTTGAATAACAAACTCTTAATATTAAATATCTGTGTCATTAAATTGTAGAACAATATGCTTGAACATAAGAGCCCCAAACAAATATCTTGACTAGGGCTCCATGATGTCTAAATTCAGCGCTGCTGTTAAGAATGTGTGTAAAGGTATTTGGCAGATTTCCCATTAGGCACTGCTTGCTCGGGTAGAGATAGTGACAGCTGGGTACCAATGGGCACCTATATTGGCCTGATCATATGAAGACTTTTTAGACTCTGAGCTGCTTCATTGAACCATTGTGAGCTGTCTTCTATGAGGGCATTGTGTGCAGTGTCATAAACTGGTCCTAAGAGGCATACTGACCCCTAATTCTGAAAAGGGGACTTTAGTAATATATTAGCCTATGACAGCCTAAGTTCATTATGTTACTTTAGTCATAATGAGATAAGTGACCCTGAAAGTCATGAAATTCTACTGATTGTTGCCGGATAACATTCTTAGGTGCAAGGTTCTGTTCTATAGATTAGCTACAGGGTATTTTGCTTTTATTAATGCAATATCTGTTAAAGATTAACTAACTCATTCTATTCTAAAATGCATCCGTATTCATCTAGCAGATTCTCTATATAGCTTCTGTTTATGTTAATTGATATGTAGATAGAGGGTCCCGTTGCAGGTCCATGTTTTGCAGGTAACCTGATCAGGGCACCAGCATACGGCACCAGAAAAGTGACTTGTGAGTTCTTGAGTGTTGAGTAAAATGATGAGTCCGGATTCACAGTTATGTAGTTTTTGTCTTACATACGTTGTTTTAAGAATTGAGCTACTACGCATGCGTAATAGCTTATTTATGCTATCTACGTACCATTTCTGTACATAGATTGCGTAAGTGCATTCTTTAGACTCTTTAACGTAAAAAAGCTACTAAGCATGCGTAGTGGCTCAATTCTTAAAACAACGTACGGAAGGCAAAAACTACGTAACTGTGAATCCGGACCAGTGTTATAAATTGATGTTATGGTAGCAGACAGACCCAGTCTTACTGCAGAGGGAAGAAATGTACAGTGTGGGCTGTGCTCTACCTCAGCTTTGAATTCTAATGTGTGTGCTACATAAAGAGCAGACCATAGTTCCCCACATGACAAATAATCATCATAACTATCATTTGCCCTACATTTCAATATGGTTTGCAGATTTACTCCTTTAGACAGCACTATCTTCATGAAATAAAATACGGTAATTGGCATTAATTGGTGGTTCATGGCTAAAAGGCTTTACCTCTCATTTGTGCTCTGTCCAGAAATAATACATTACGCTGGTGTGTGAATCTCATCTGTTGCTACACAATTCTGTAATTTGGAAACTGCCATCTCACTGAAAATCTGAAAGCTTATCCCTGACTCTACATTAAAGTGTTACAGCCTTAAAACCTGCTTCTTTTCTTCAATGCATGTCATATTGTAATCTTAACAGTAGGTGGCAGCAGTGTATAAATTTTGTGCTTGGAAGGCAAGACCTATAATGTATATTAAGGGTTCACTGGGTGCATGTTTCAGTAGATACACATATGGTCATATTGTTAAATTGGTTAGTTAATACATTATATTGAACAGAATGAGCTTTTATTTTTTTGGCCTGAATAAGTAACTGTGTGTATGTTTTTCCTCCGCAGATCAGAGATAATATGTCAATTAGCCTGGACAATCAGTCTTCTCCCCCACCTCCCGTTTTGATCCCACCACTTAGAATGTTTGCATCGTGGCTGTTTAAGGTGACGTCATATGTATATGTTACTCTTTATCCATGCTTATCCTTTATTTAAACACTTAAATAATTTCTTCACTTACCCATTATTCACCATTGTTTCAATGATTCCATTTCACACAACTGTTTCCAATATCTACACCTCCACAAAGTTCAAATAGACTTCTTTGTATTGTATTTGAGCTGTGATCTATCTATATTTTTTAATACTAATAATTCACGGATTAATGCACATTTTACATTCTTGAACATATTGGGCCGTATGCAGCGCATGTTGCAACAAGAAACGTAGATGGCGTTACAAAATGACTGCGCATGCGCAGTAACACAAATCGGAAAATCCGGGCACATGTGCAATGCGCCCGGAGCTCTGCATACGGCCCATTATTACATACTATGGGAAGTAGAAAATGGCCTCTGTCATATAACTGAGGTCCGCTTATCTTGACCCAACCTATATGTTCTTTCCCATATAAACTGACCACCGTGTCTTTCTCATCTAAACACTGACTAGTTTTCCATATGTATTAAAACACTCATTCAAATATATTTTTTCCCCACTTATAGGCCACCACACTGCCAAATGAGTATAAGGAAGGCAAGCTGCAGGCCTACAAACTCATATGTGGTATGATGACAAGACGTCAAGATGTCCTACCGAACG
Source organism: Limnodynastes dumerilii (assembly GCA_011038615.1). NCBI lineage: Eukaryota > Metazoa > Chordata > Amphibia > Anura > Limnodynastidae > Limnodynastes > Limnodynastes dumerilii. The sequence continues at coordinate 234,135 of WWET01000048.1, forward strand.
CCGATGTCTTGGTTCAGTTTTACCTTGTGCTGCACAATGGCCTCAATCATGAAGATCAAGTGAGTTTTACTTATTTTGTACCTTTTTATCGCTTGTGTTTTAGCAAAACTCATTTATTTACTAGTTCAGGGCTCAACAAAATCCGGGTGCCAGGTCGCCATGGTGACCAGAAATTCCAAGCTGGCGCCCAAATTGAAGTGGTGGTGTCATTGTGATACTTCATTCTACGGTTCACCCCTAAGGCCACTTTCCCCACGCACGCCTGCCTATTAAAACTGCTAGGAGAGCATCTCCTGACAGCACCGTGCCGCTGTCAGCATCGTGCTGAAAGGAGCTTCTCTTTCACCAGGTTTAGCAGGCAGGTGGTCTATAGGTAACATGGCGTAAACAATACATTAAGTTTTTTGTTCTGGATGGTAGGTTTAAAAAAATAAATAAAAAATAGTTGGATCCTGTGCTAGTATATTCTTTTTTTTCTGTCTCATTTAACCTTTGGCTTGTGATTGTGTGAGTGTGTCATTAGGTATTCACTTGTTATATAAAGCTGGTTACATAAACCGGTTTTCAGTGATGTGCACTAGTGGGCCAGCTCCTCCAAGGTGCTGCTAACAATTTGCAAATTCACTGTTAGATAGGTCTTTTAACTATGTTATCAGTACCAGACTCACTGTCATTTTAACACTTAACACTATTTTAGTTTTGGTAAAATATGTTTATTATGCAGCATTACTTCGTTTCATCCTTTAAGAAGCATCACTTCAGGGTGTCTTTTTTTTTTCTTCTTAATATCGTAAAAATGTTCACACTGATACATTTTTGCTTTGCAGCAAAGGGGTTAAGTGAGTATTATCTTCCAAGAACAGAATAACTTTTTGAGAATTTCTTTTCTAGTTATTGGAATAGCAGTGTCAAACTTCTTGTCTGTTACTTAGCCATCTCCAGTGTCCCTTCCATTGTCACTAATATAAAGAGCGCCCCTTTATCTGTAACAGAGGTCAATGCAACCTGTTCTTGTCGCTTGGATTCGAAACATGTGAATTCATATTAACACAAGAAGCCTCATGTTCCACACATAATGGCACTTTCTTTTCAGCATGGTAGGAAGGGAGGCAATGGGTTAAACAACAAACCTATTTAGAAGAGTTTCTTAAGGAAGAGTCTTAAAGTAAAATGTAAGTAAAATGAACAACCCTTGTAGGAGAGACTTATTAAATTAGACTTTTTTTTTTTGCAAGTGAATTGCAGAATTTATAATTTTATTTATTTTATTATGTATGTCTATAGTAGGTTATCTGTTTTAAAGTAAAAGTAAAATGAACAACCCTTGTAGGAGAGACTTATTAAATTAGACCTTTTTTTTTTTGCAAGTGAATTGCAGAATTTATAATATTATTTATTTTATTATGTATGTCTATAGTAGGTTATCTGTTTTATATGGATAATAATATTGGCACAGTAATATTTCTCCTTTATAAATAGCTAGTAAAACTGGCCACAAACTATTTGCTATTACAGCACTAACAAAAATTCCAAAACGGCACTGGGCCAATGAATGGATAAGGATTGGAAAAGGCCAGTGGGGACATCCCCAATTATCAGTCAGTGTGTAATCATTATTCCACGTCCTCAACAATTCCAGCATTATTCCAGCATTCTTAAAAATATGAATAATTTTTTTTATAAGCTCTCTGGTTTAAGCCAGAAAGCTAGCTGCCTGAAACAGACACTTGGGACAGTATTCACACGTAAGAACCTTTGGTTTCTTAGGTGTGTAGAATTAAGAATTAACCTACTGAGAATGCGTAGTAGGTTAATTACGAAATCTACGTAACACTTAGATATGCAGATTGACTACATGTAGTCTTTAAAGACATGCCACGGCAGCCTCTGGGAGTTCTTAAGAAGAGTGTGTGGGGGGGAAGTATGCAAAGGAGGCGGGGTAGGGAATTGTCTGTGTGTATTTTCCTTCTTAAGAAGGAAAATGCACACAGGAAGTTAATGAAGCCCTTAGAGGGCTGTGGGTCCCCGGAAAGAATGGCCCTATTTCGATGAGGCATAGCAATTGATCCACAGAGCACCGAACACAGTGCTCCGAAAGGTAAGCCTGAAAACTACCCCAACTCTTCCCCTAATTCTAACCCTAACACTTCAATTCCATTACCCTAACCCTGACCCTCCCTTCCCCGCAGCCTGACCCTGACCCTCCCTTCCCCGCATCCTGACCCTAGAACTCCCTTCCCCGCAGCCTGACCCTAACCCTCCCTCTCCTGCAGCCTGACCCTAACCCTCCCTTTCTTGCAGCCTGACCCTAACTCTCCCTTTCTTGCAGCCTGACCCTAACTCTCCCTTTCTTGCAGCCTGACCCTAACCCCCCCTTCCCCGCAGCCTGACCCTAACCCTGGAGAGTTTACTCGCCTTTCCGGTGGTGCGGGTCCTGTGGTAGCAGCGCTGGCAGTGTTTCCGAAAAGGAATAGGTTAGTATGCCAATCGGCATACTCGCCCATTCTGGAAAACATTTTCTGAAATGAAGGGGTTATTCGAAATAGGGACATCCGAAAAGGAACTTTTGGATGCCCCTATTTTGGAAATCCCTTATTCTATGCGGGGACTGCAACAGCCCTTAAAGGTGGCATGGCAAGCTTTCTCCTCTGTGAGTACGATCCCTTGTCGTCTACACACATGCAGACGTGCACCATGGCATGTGATGGCTGCCGAAGAACGTTGCAGAAGCCTTTCATTACAGCATGTCCCATGTGACCATGCTCCTGTGGAAGTGCTTGATAGCTAGCATCTAAACATAGAAAGTATTGTAACATAAATGATGACATTATTTGAAATAATAACCATGACTTGTTAGATTACAAATAATGCCCGCCATTGGCAGTGTAGTGAGAAAGTAATGTGTGTAGAGCCTTTTGCACCATGTACAGAAGTCATTCAGTCACTCAATTAAAGGGAAGCCACCCAGAGGTGAGCAATAAGTATGTGCTACAGACCCAAATAAATTCTTGGATGAGACACATGACCGCAGTAAGGGTAGCAATGCTAAAAGCTGTACTGCCTATAATAAGGGTGGCAATTAGCCTTCATGAAAATTATAGTCATAGGTTAAAGGGAAATTGTCCTTTTTGTTATATTGTTGAGGGAAAACGTCCTTTAATGTATGTTGTGATTTATATGTTGCTGCGATTGAGGTTTATGCTTCATATACACGGTCCTACCTACAAATCTGTCAGGTACGATGACTGTATTGTTCATACAGAGCAGAACGCATGTGATCCCGTATCTTACAGTGTCTTATAGCATGTGCTGTACTGTATGTGCAATGCAACTTATCTGTATGATGTCCCATTCAATTTTTTTTTTTTATCTTCTCTTTTTGTTCCCTTCATCTCTGCAAGAAATCAGCTGTGTCCACTAGTCATTGGGGCACCACATTTGTGTTTGTTTGCAAGTGTGGGATCGTTGGACTGTGTATGCAATATTAGTCTGACTAGGAGTCGAGAAAGCAACTTTTTTCTTTGAACTATCTGTTGCTCCTAGGTTTTGGAACAAGATTCCACAAGATGGCGCTGTTGTCTGCCTTTCTTTAAAGATTATGGATGTACAGAATATATTAGTCACAAGGACCTTGCACACCATTCTCCTTCCCTTGCTAATCTATAATGAAATAGTGATAATGCACACGACTGGGGTTTTTGTTTTGTTTTGTTTTGCTCATTGCTGCCTCCCTTTTTATTTGATTCAAGAACTCTGCAGAATGAAGCACTACCTCTAAACTGGCTTTAATAATCATCTGTTTCTAATAAACTTGGAATATGTTAAAAGACAATAAGAGAGCAAAATATTTGATTAGAGACCTAAAAAATTTTATATCAAATTATTATGATTTTTTATGTCCATGTACACAAAAAAATGTGAGCTATATAGAAATATTTAGTGCAATTGTGGTATTATCTTGTACAATTGTGGTATTATCTTGTACAATTTGTACGATTTGTACGACATTACTATTATTTCTCCTTTTATGTTGGACAAAAGTATTATTCCTTTCTATAATTTTCGCAAGGATAGCACCCGTTATGAAACTATCATTTTTTATACCTAGCTAGCACCGTAGCACTCATCATTTCTTTCTCTGGTGTTTTGTCTATTAATTAGGGAGAGAAGAACCCAATATATGATTAGTAGCGCTCAACTTAATCAGGTATATTTTTATTATATATAATTTCTATATATATATATATATATATATATAATTATATAATTATATATTATTTTACATAGGAACCCCTTCAGTGCCCTCTCCAATTATACTATTGTGGGCTGCATAGCTGCATGTCATAGGTGACTCATCAGAGTGTAGAAATCTGCATTAGCCGTTGTTAAAACAGAGGCCTCGTGTATCAACCTTTCAACTTGCTTGTTTCTCCAAAAAAGAGAAGTCTCATTGTTTTGCTATGTTGTATGGAAAGATGTGCAGCAAGTACCATGATACTCATTCATATAAACTTAAGTGTTTTGAACCTGGTAAAATTAGGGATTTTGGACCAGATCCTCCGTTCACAGTTTGAGAAATTGAAGAACTTAGATCTTTGAATATTGACAATGAACATGATTCACACTTAAGAAGCTCCTGCTTCTTCTTAAGTGCGGAATCTACCGAAATGACCTACTACGCATACCCAGTAGGCAATTTACGCTATATACGTACCAGTTAGGTAGGAGTTTATGAGGAAGGAGGCGTGCTAATGCCGCCTCAGGGAGGATTTACTTATTAGTGGCGGGAGGGAAGGATTTAGATTAGCCGGGGAGAGCCGTTCTCTGTGCGTTGTTCCCTTCTCAAGAATGAAACTACGCACGGCAAGATAAGGCAGCCTTATGGCACTCTTAAGTGTTTGGGGCAGGATTAGTGAGTTAAGTGCGGTTCTATCTGCACCTAACTCACTCTTAAGTGTGAATACGGTCCTATGTGACAAACAACACCTCTTCCATGGATGGACTTCCAATATCTGTTTTGGCGGTGCATATGTCTGTATATGTACTCAGAGAGAGAGAGAGAGAGAGGGCACACCTATACTATGCATTGTAATTAGAATAGCTTCCAATAGCTGTAATGGCGTGACATAAGTCTGTATAGGTACTCAGAGAGAGAGAGAGAGAGAGAGGGCACACCTATACTGTGTATTATAATGAGAATAGCTTCCAATAGCTGTGATGGCGGGACATATGTCTGTATAGGTACTCAGCGAGAGAGAGAGAGAGCACACCTATACTGTGTATTATAATGAGAATAGCTTCCAATAGCTGTAATGGCGTGACATAAGTCTGTATAGATACTCAGCGAGAGAGAGAGAGAGAGAGAGGGCACACCTATACTGTGTATTATAATGAGAATAGCTTCCAATAGCTGTGATGGCGGGACATAATTCTGTATATGTACTGAGAGACAGAGAGAGCGAGAGAGAGAGAGCACACCTATACTGTGTATTATAATGAGAATAGCTTCCAATAGCTGTGATGGCGGTACATAATTCTGTATATGTACTCAGAGAGACAAAGTACCTGTAGTGTATTATAATGAGAATTGCTTCCAATAGCTGTGATGGCGGTACATAATTCTGTATATGTACTCAGAGAGACAAAGAGGGCGCACCTGTAGTGTATTATAATGAGAATTGCTTCCAATAGCTGTGATGGCGGTACATAAGTCTGTATAGGTACTCAGAGGGACAGAGGGTGCGCTTATACTTTGTGTTGTAATAAGGAGTCCCATACACAAGTGTAATTTCACTTAAGAATGGATATGTCAAAATGTGCTCCGAGCGGTCTCATGGATGTAGTCACTGGCGCATAATACAAAAGCAGACAAAATGGTATCAAAACAGAAACAAGGAAAAAATGGAACTGGGCTTCTGGTCTGTTGTTTCTAATGGTTCCAGTTCTGATTAATTTTCAGTATTGTTCAGTAAAAACCCATAGTTATTTGTAATGTAAAAGAATTCCTGCCATTGTAGAAGATCAGCTCTTTGCAATTCTCAAGTCCGCTTTGTTAAACCTTGAAAAATGACACTGGAAGAATGTCTTCCAGACAGATGGTGGTAGTTTTAGTAAAGAGTAATTAGGTTTTAGCCTTCATGTCCTGAGTATTCTTCAATATGGATGAGGTGTAAGGTGATACCTACAAAGAGCACCATTTAAACGGAAAATGCTTGCCTGAGAGGCTAACACTGACATGTTTACTGTTATTGGGTCATTAACAGCAGATGCTGTGGAATATGATTATATGGTGCGTTATGCTTTTCTTTGCTTATCTGTTCTTTAAAGTGAAGTATAACTTAAGATTTTCAGCTTTTCAACAACTATTGCGATTGTGTATATATAAATGGCTATCTAATATCCCTGCATACACTCTTTAATTGCTGTGGTTTTAAAAGATAAATCCGAATGTGCTGTAGCTGCATATAGTACTTGGCCTGTAACTTATCAAATCTCAGGCTTTAATGCGCCTGTTAAATCCTATTTTGTATTCTACATTTATATCTGTGGAGTTATTGAACCTCTGTGTTAAGCCCCTGCGTTATTTTGTGAAAATTTGCTGTAGGTAAGCTACTATTTTGTGGTGCACATAATGGGTTGATGATATACTGTAACTACTCTGTAATAGTGAACAGTCAACTTGATGCTGATCTACTTGTGTCACGTGTATTTTACATAAAACCGTTTTTCTATACCTTTTTCTGAGCTGAACATGAAAATAGGAATTCTGTGGTGTTCTTAAGTATACTTTTTCATATAGCACTCTAGAAACATGGGCAAACCTGTGGTACTCAAGATGTTGTGAAACTACAAGTCTAATGCATTGCCAGGGATCAGCTAGGCCTCTGGCTTTGGAGCATGCTGTGATATGTAGTTTTCCAATTTCTGAAGTTTCAAAGATAGAACACCAATAAATAAGAATGTGATTGATTATATTTAAAGAATTTAAAGAACAGATTCAAGAAGATTTTTGCATTTGAGTAATATGACTTTAGTATCAAATAGTTTTTTAAATCACCGCAAATCTTACTTTTATCTGAAGAATTTAATTTTATATTAATGACCTAACATATCTTTAACTGTGTTTTGAGTGTTTTGTTTTTTTTTTTATTGTTGTTGTACTCTTTATGTAATTCCCTTTTCCAGGTTACTAATTAAAAAAATAGAACAGCCTGCGCAGTTTCTGAGAAACAGATTAGAGGCAGATTTGGTTACATGCAGTAATCGTATGTCCCCTCCACAAAAATGTCAAGTTAAAAATATCTATTTTCTTGCATATTTATTTTCCTTTGACCTTTTACTCTCCAGATTTACATGCATGCGCTTGTGATTGTCTCTTGTATCCATGGTGTAGATTTGGAACCCCATGCAGTAATTGTTGTGTTTAATCCATTATCACCCCTGAGGTCACTTAACCTCTCTAGTCCTGAATGGTGCCTTACAGGCAGAGCAGGAACATATGGGAAGGATGGGGTTAAATCTGTTATCACTCTCCTGGTTAATGATTTTAAGCCGGGACACCTAGGGTAGCCTCCCTGTTTCTGCCACCACAGCATTTTCATTTTAAATTGAAAATGGCCCATAATGGCTGTGTTTTTCCCTCCTCTTTAATACTTTTCCGTAACAACACAAGCACAAAATTATAGCTGTGCAATTATGTAAACAATGGAAATGCTTACAGCACGCACCCTTCCTCCTTCGTACCATTTCATTCCGCGTAATTGCCGAAAGCTTTGGAGCCAATAATAAACAAAATTATTTTACACGTTTATCGTTGTAAAGGTCAATTATGAAAGTGCTGCAGAAGCAACGTCGCTCCAAATGAGTAAACCAATTTCTATTGCCACCACCATATGTTTCCTCCTCATTGGCTGTGTTTTGCCAGGCACCGTGTACATACAGTAGCATTCAATTAAGGTGATTCATTTACTAGCAAGCACACTTTTTCAGTGCCGTTTGTGTTTAAAGATCAGCGCTTTGCATTCTGGAAAGTAACACATCTGTTTGCATGACGTGATTGCGACACCCCCCCCATCCTCTTCTTTACAGGGCTGCAGCAGATAAGTGACATATGTTCTTAGTATTTAAATTCTCAAAGACCTATTAACATCATGTCTTCCCCTGGTGCCATAAAATAGAATGTAATTAGGCTCTACAATGTTATTCATGTGCAATATATTCCGCATTTATTCAGTAGGAGGTGTTTACGTGGTAAATGCTCCAGATAAAGATTAATTTATTTAATTTTATTATTATTTTATTGTAATAAGATAAACATCTGAATATTAAAGTGGATTTACAGTTAGGTAGCCTTAGCGAGGTAGCTGACCTATATACTCTGTATATTGCTCAGTGGGTTGGAAAAATAAGCTAAATTCCCTTATGAAAGTTGAGGAGCGTAAATTGATCCCGCTAACCAAATGTAATAACCCCTGGCAGTTATACCATTGCGAAGTCGCTCTTGAGTTTAACAAGTAAACCCTGGTGATTGGAATCTGTGCGGTGATTAGTGCTATGGAATATGAAATACAACAGCAAGAAAGCAAGTTTTTTCTTTGTCAGCCTCCTGGTTTGTATTCAAAATTCATCTGGGTTTACACCTGGACAATCCATTACAAGCTCAGAGGTATTTTAGTTTGCAGAGTTGAAAAAAGCGAGTGTATTCCATGTAATTATAAAATATACCGTGTTACTCTTCATTTTGCAGTAGATGTTCTATAAAAGGGAAGCCGCTCCGTTCTGCAAGAGTCAGGGCAAGATCAAATCATTCGCGGACCCTATGGCTCAGTTCCCCTAGTGGCTATTACTGCTAAGCATACATTGATTTTGAAGTAAATGAATGGCAATTACATATAAATTGCAAGTAAGCCAGAAATAAAAAGCTTCCAATTGTATTTTTTGTTATGTGATATAGGAACTGATGCAGAGTTTGAGAGTAAGGGCAAAACAGGGGCAAGCAATGTAACGGGCGCTAATTAAATAGAATTGTTTTGCATGCAGGGAAAATACTTTACTGCTCATAGGACTCACATACTGCATAGCTTTATGTTTTATCTATAAATTAGATTTGAGTTTAGAAACTTCACCTCTCAATTCTAATTCAGCTTTTACAAGGCAAATTACAGTTCATGGTAATGCTCAGTCCTACACTTGAATAAAGGTGTAAAATGAGGGTACTAATCTATATAAACAAAAATGGATGTGTGTGTGTATGTATGTTCCAGCATAACTCTGGAATGCCTGGAGCAAATTATACTAAACTTGGTACACATATGACTTACAATTTGTAAAAAATTCTGTGGGGGTAAGACACCCCTAGCACCCCTAGGGGTGGGATGGGAAGGGGGTGACATGTAAAAATAATCGAAAACGACCGATATTAGTTTCTAATCCATAGTTTTCAGGGTCGCTGAGATGACACTCCCGATGCCGTTTAAGTCCAAGTTCAGGGGAGTGAGAAGGGGTGAAAAATAAAATGTCCAAAATGACCGACATTACTGTCAAATCCAGAATTTTTGGGGCCGCTAAGCTGATTGGTGACAGATGTCCTTCTGAATGATAGATAAGGAAGAAAACGTCACAGAGTGGTAATATTGGCTCCCATAAGACATACTAGGGGGGTTGGGGTCCCAGTAGAACCTACCATTGGTGTAGGCAAGGCAGAACTTTAACAAAGGGGGCCTGTTCTGAGTCTTTTACTGGATTTGGATGACGTCACATCATGATTTAGGAGGGACTGTACTAATTTGCGGACCACAAACGGGGTGGTTTAAACAAATAAGGTCAGTTGTGGGTGTAGTTTGGCCAGAAGAGGGCAGAGCTTATTTTGAATGTTGTTAAATAACATTAAATGTTATTAACAAAAATTGGACATATTGTCAAGCTGTTTGGTATTTTAAAAAAGTTGACAGCTACATCCAAATCATTGAATTAATAACTTGAAGATTTAAACCCAGGCAACGCCGGGCACTTCTGCTACTATATTATAAAAATAATATGAAAACTTTTAGTATCTGTCAATGCTATTACATTTTTTTTTTAGGTATAAATAATGTCTTAGAACCAGATCCAGAGTTAGGCTTGTGCTGCATTAGGAGCCCCGATAACGGTCTCTGTTTTTGTGCAAGTGATTAGGAGATGAACCCCTTCTTAGCTTAAAACTTCTGTTCTATCCTAACATAAAATGGGGACAAATCAGAAGTCTGGGTCTAACAGCCGCTGGTTAGAACAGCTTTATGGTGCATTTTGTAATAATTTAAGAGTAGCAACTGCAGCCCGTCCCGTTTTCAAAACCCATCAGAGAGGTTGGTGGGCAAAGAGTGAATTGCAATGCTAGAAAGTGTGGTCCACGAACAGATTGTGGATCAGCCATTTAGGCATAGTTTTACTCATAGCAACCAATAAGATTCTAGTTCTTACTTTCCTATTACATACTAGAAAATGCCAGCTAGAATCTGATAGGTTGCTGTGGGCAACATCTCCACTTTTCCATGCTTGCAGCTTAGTAAATCTGGTCCTTAATGTGGTTTTAGGGCATTTACCCGTGTTGGGTAAGTTGTGCACTGCTCATGGTTTACTCGATCACCATGTTTGTCTGGTTGATCACCACGTTGATCAAACAATCTGTAAGGGGTTTTATTTTTGTTTTTAAGGTTTTTCAGTTTCCTCTCTTCAGTTTTATATTACGACGAAGCTTCCATGACTTCCCAGCCGGTGTACCCACACCCGTGTACACGCTGCCCGCATTTTTCTGACAACGTACCATCTGTGACCCACACTTTTAGGAAGTTTATAAGACCAAATTAACAGATGCGGCCTGTTTTATGACAGCAAATCATTAACATTGGAACATACACATTCTTGTAATATCGGACCTAATCATGGTAAATTGCAGCTGGAATATCTTTCTTCATAATTGAAGAATTGATGATATGAAAATCTTATATCAATGGCATGAATTAATATTTATTATTTTCATCCTTTCTCATTATTATAATGCATTTTATCAGCCCAAAAGAAAGGTAATGATTTGCTGTTCTTGACAACCAGAGCTACCACTTGTCACTTGAAAGTTGGCCTAGTCTCTGGGAGTTTGCGAGACTGGCGTATTTTGGGAAGCCCTGCTGAGGATTGTGATGACGGGATTTACTACAATCTCCTGCATTTCATACATTTACTTCAAATGTAAGATTTTATCAGAAGGGAATACCATGCATAGGCCAGTATGATCCCATGGTACATTTGGAAACTTCTTTGAAACACCCTTTTGACATTTGTGTGAGCTGTGACACAAGCATTCTTCCCCTGTATCTGTGTAGAAGTCTTATGATTTTGCCAGTGATGTGTAGACTCATAGTTAAGGCTAAAGTGCTTGCATTCAGTTACAAGCATACATCATAAAGTATTTTCACGTTCTGTGGCTATCAGAATGTAAAAAGAAATAATCTGACTTTTAAAACATTCCATTTTTATTTTCATTCACAACAGACAGTGATAAATGCAGGCATAGATGTTTCGGTTATTCTTCATATATGCTACATACTGTCACCTTTTGCAGCCAGGTTTGTGCTAACCCTTTTATCGTAGCATATGTCAACAGAATTGCCCTCCCATCTGGTGCCGAATAGGTTTCTACCTGAAATCTGCAGACACCAACACAGCACAATACCTAGCTGTGTCAGTAATTACAGGTGTGTTGTGGGGAACCCTCTGCTTTAATCAGACCCTTAATTTGAAAAAGGTGGGTCTTTTGTTCTGCTCTCAATGCTCTTCAGCGCACTTTTTATGAGGCACAGCATCCATCTGCTCACTCTCTGAATGTTTACTCTGACTGATATTGACATAAAAATGTATCAAAGGAAGTGATTAAAACCAGTTTACACATTAACCTGAAAGAAGCATTAGAGCAGGCTTGTTTGTCCAGTGGAAACACAATCTGTTCAGTTGTCAGAAATAAGATTGTGCATTTCATCTCAGCAAGTTTTTAAAAGTGGGAGGAGGAGGGGGGGGGGGGTATATTTAATCGGGGGGGGGGGGGGGGGGTGAATATAGCTAATAGCCTTAAAATGTTCCATGTTATTTCTTTCCAGGGTAAATAGTAAAAAATAGAAAATACTTATTGGTAATCTTTAAGTAATGAGATCAAATGCTATAAGGTTCCATAAGAATGTCTACCCAATAAGGTCTATTGTGCCCTAAGCAACATGTGAATGCCCTTACCCTGTGGTTCTCCTTCTCTGCATTAAACATTAAATACAATTCACCATTAAAAAAAACAACAACAAAAAATGTATATATATTTTTTTTATATTTAATTTTAAAGACGTCTACTTCTAATTTTCAAAATTTTCATGTAATTCTGCAAGCTGCTATGACCACAGCAATGTTTCTCCAATACTGTTTGCACTGTTTGTATAAGCTTTTTCAGGTTTATTAATATACGTATGCTCTAAAGCTGGGTACACACCTATTCAATCTTATTTGAGATGTGCTGGCTCTTACAATGTCCCTGACGATTGCTAGTGCTGATGAGCATGCTGATTCATGTGTGCACACTATACCAACTTACCAGCAGGTCTGAGATCATCCTCTCTCCTAGCCATCTGCTGAAACAATCGTGACCCCATAGACACTGTACAGATATCTGCCTCTTATACTGCACAGGAGAGCCTGGCAGACGGTCGTACACTCTACCCACAATTGTCAGACATTGTACCATTGGTGATTGTGACCTTTGGCAAGTTTATAAAACCAAATAAACAGTGATATTGGTTACAAATCATTCTAAATCGTGCAATTAGATAGGTGCGTGCCAATCTTTATTCATAGGCCCTGGGTGTTAGGAGGACAGTAATCTTTAGAAACTCTTAGTACCAGATTTACTAAGCTGCGGGTTTGAAAAAGTGGAGATGTTGCCTATAGCAACCATTCAGATTCTAGATTATTTACCTATTGCATACTAGAGAATGTCAGCTAGAATCTGATTGGTTGCTATGGGCAACATTTCCACTTTTCCAAACCTGCAGCTTAGTAAATCTGGCCCTTAGTGTACTATAGGATATACTGCATCTTTTGTTACCATAAGGGTTTCCTTATTTCATGGTGTACAGTATGTTAATATTCAGGGCAAAACTCTTCCCTCTTTTTTTTTTTCACTAAAAGATGGAGATTCCGCATTTAACAAGCTCCTTATCTGCTGCATTTGGATTTTGTGCAAATGTGTTTTAAAAGCACCTGTCCAATATTGTACATTAAAAATTTGAATGGAAATGTGTTTATATTTATTATAATGTATGTTTCAATCTAGCCATTCATTCTATTGACTAAATTATGAGTGATGGAATTTGTTTCTAGTTTATAGACTATATTTTTATTCCTACATCTAAGCTTGTTGCCTCATGTTATTTGCTCTCCTACATTCATTTGCCATTGCTGCTATTATTTAAGAATAAATTGAAACTGTGGATTTACATTGGAAATTAAAAATGGTCTCTCTCCTTTGCAGGATATTGTAAATACAATCATAAAGCACTGTTGCTCTCGGTTTTTCTTCCTCGGCTTGCCTGGGTTCACAATCCTGATCGGAGATTTTATCGCAGCTGCTGCCAGGGTTCTGAGTACAGACATGTTGGAGGTAAGTATGACAATGCTCATTCTCCACTCTCTCTAGAGACAGCCCAATCGCTAACAAGGTTCAGATTTCTCCACTCCAACAGGTGTTAACTCATTAGTACAAAGTGAAACTGGTCTCCAGGGGATAGATACCAGGGCAGCTGAAGTGTGAAATTGTAGTATAGGATGACACACTGGTATTGCAGAGGTGTTTCATCAAAGAGCTAAAGTTTAAAAAGTCACATCCAAACTAATATTGTGGTACGAACTGCCGAGATGTCTGTTTCACATCCTCATTAGCTTTGTTCAATAAAGGTGATTGAAAATGCCAGGATTCTGAAAGGTGATGTTATGCGGGCCATAGTGTTTTGGAAAGAGACATAAGCTCTGATAGGGTTCGACGTAATTTTATAGAATTATTGGGAGAGAAAAATACCTTCAAACAAATGTAGCATTTTGTGATCTTTAAAGGTTTAACTATATGTAAAGAAAAAAACTCACATTCTGTCTGCATTTGTGCTGTGGATAGAAGTTGCCATTCTGAATAAACCAAAACAGAAAAGTAAATATCTTTCAGGATATTCATTTTCTATTAGGGCCAATCTATGATACATTGCTTGTGCACAGAATGCATAGTGAATGCTATACACCACTCACTGATGCTTTAAATTAGATAATCTGAGTCATCTGGGGCATTGGGGACATCTGCTGGGTTGCACACTGCTTCTACCGGTGTTGCTTCCCTGGAACACTTGAACCATTCATACTCTCTTTCGCTTCAGTCACTTTTTTCTAGGAGGTTATAGTGTATGTGAGTGGTTCCTATATTTACTCAGATGAAAGCCCCCCTAGCATCTCAGTCGTTTTTTTCAAAGCACACATAAACCAAAAGAAATGAAAAAAATCCTGTGTTTTAATCCGTTAAATGCAAGCCTCATTATTTCAACCTACTGGCCTCATATAACTGATTAGTAGTCAGTCTTCACCAAAGACTGGGCTAATAAGGGAAAACATTTGGTTCTCTTTTTCTATTTTTATTTTGCATGGTTTATTTTTTTAAACCAGAAAAGTAGCCTTTTACAACATCACCATGATGGTTGCTAATCATTCGCTACAAGGCATACAGTTACTGTACCTGTTTACCAAATGGAGGGTGGTGCAACTTATATTTTTTAAGCCACACAGGAATATCACTCTAATTGCTCCAGGCTGTTTACCATAAATATGAAATAAGTGGATGTGCTGCAGGATAACATTTGTTGTTATAGAATTTCAGGCATCTAGCATATTACATTTCATTTTTCTAATAAAAAATTATTTAAATTGTACCATTCTCTCAAGTACAGCTGAGGCCAC
>WWET01000048.1:273607-297022 GCA_011038615.1 Limnodynastes dumerilii
GAAAGAGGCCACCAACATTAAAGAATTTGTTGCCATGATGGGGGTGTACTTGGTCTGTATCAGTGTTTAGGTAGGTGGTCAAAGGAACAACCACATGAATGCCAGGAGTCAGGGTTTCCCAGCAGACCCTTGTCCAGTGCATTACACGGCCATTGTTGACTTGCCTTCTTACCATAAGTGCGTTATTCATCTCTCAGTGGTTTTAATGTTTTGGCTAAATATTGTATGTATATAATGGATTTTGGACTTTACCACTTTGCAATCTGTGCTATCAACAAGTGTTATAATGTGTAACACTTGGGGCCTCTTCACATTGAGTCGTGTATTTTATAGAATTAGAAAATTTAAGGCCAGGCCATGCGTTATTAGGACTCACCAATGCCAGTGCTGTCTTTCCATAAATCTTTATTGTATATATTCCAACACCTTCAGCTGGAATATTGTAATCCGTGTTTCTGCAGAATGTTGTATATTGCTGAATGCAGAACTCCTATACCAGCTTATAGCAAGTTAGTTATGTGTGTCCAAGGTTATTGTCCCTATTAAATTACTTTGACAGCCATTGAAATACCAACATGCTTGTCAGCGCTGGGTCAAGGTTTGTGGAGGTCCCCTGGTGTAGTAACTTGTGGGACCCCTGCCAATAATTTATTTTAAATGGTGTAGAATTTTTAGTTAAAATAAGCATTTGTCATGTATTTCATCTTCATCCAGCTATGCTGCTACTATGATGAAGGAATTGCGCCTCCCTCCAGCATATTATCGCTGCTGTTAGGAGGATGTATGTCAATGTCAATTTTGCTTGGTTTCATTATGATCACTGACAGTTACATTGGGCTGGTTCCAGACTTAAGAAGGTGTTTGAAATTAAGTGAGGAAGGTTACACTTGGGCACAACCATGTTGATCTCAGGTGGAGTCAAGTTAATTGTATTCTTTGCATGCAGAGATATATCTTTGATTTGCTTACTACACACAGACGCTGACCGGCTTTACTATCACACTGTTATTTAGACTTGGTATAGGAAACATCACCTCTCAACTCTAATACTGTTTGCAACAGATGAAACATGACTCTCTTGCAATCAACATGGTTGTGCCCAGGAGTAACTTTCCTCTCTTAATTTCAAGCTCCTTCTTAAGTCTGCATCTAGCCCATTGTTCTTAGTGCTGCCAGGAATTGCGGCCGATGTTCCAACTTTGTGCCCCATAGTGGATCTGGCGTTTTGCTTATACACTATAAACAAGTTGTAAATCTTATCTTTCAGCTCCGCCACCTGGGAAACGATGAAGTTCACATTGTTTGGTCTGAACATACGAGGAACTATAGAAGGGGCATTATACCTACAGACTTTGGAGATGTGTTAATTATTATTTACCCAATGAAGAATCGGATGTTTTTTATTGAAATAATGAAAAAAGTAGAGGTAAGTCGTTTGATATGTGTCTATTTGTATTTTTATGTGTGTAGGAGAAAAACATAAAGAGAGATACTGTGAAATAACCAATGATAAACATTTACTATTTGCACAGTTTTCAACATTAGATTTTTATTAAGTTTAAAAAAAAAAAACAAAGGGTACAGAAAAAAGAAAACTAGGGGAAGGGATACAGATAAGTCACAATGTATCACAAAATGCATCACAATTTGTATCATAAAGGCTACTTGCATAAAGTCAATCGGGTCTGCTTCATTGCTCAGTTATGTCTATTGTGAATCGATCCACAGACAGTACTAAAGCAGCAAGTTATAATCCCAACTTGAGAAAAAAACTTAAACACAGATCACTTATTGCTGTAATATAAGAAAAACATGGGTAGAAAAACAGAAATGTGCACAGTTTATTAATAAGCCTATTCTTGCAGCGAACCAAAGTATTGTGAAATCATTGGGATTCGCTGCTGACCAATGTCTCCATCTGTATAGTAAGAGACCTAGACATGCAGTGCTCAGGAGAGATGCATCCGCTATTATTGAATGTATATGTATGTTGGCACTGCTGATGTGCATTGCCATTGTGATGTCCAATTTGGACCTTGGGATCCTTGCTCTCATCTTACATTCTACTCTTTAATGTTCCTTTTATTATCCTATTGTGCCTTGAAAAGAGGCTAATTTAATTACTAATTTATGAATATTACACCCTACTGTTCTTTTCTTAATATGTTTTTTTTACGTCCATGCTGACATTCTAATACTAAACATTAAACATGGAAACATGATATAGAATTTCACAGCATATAAGAGCCTCCATTGTTAATTCATTATTAATGATATATCATTGGCCACTGATGATCCTGCTACAAAGCAGTCACACCTCTTTCAAAATGATCTTACAATTTTGGACTCTTAGGGAAGATAGACCCCAAGTCTGAAATGAGTATGGGTCCCCGTTGGGTCAGATTGACTTACAATTTTGGACTGTTCGCCACGGGTACTCACACTCATTTCAGACTTGGGGTCTATCTTATCTAAACGTCCAAAATTGTAAGTCAATCTGACCCATCAATACGGAGAACTGTTTATATATTTACCAAAATAATGCATACTGTGAGAGCTGCCTAATTACAGTAGATTAATTCTAGAACTCTTCTGTACACCTAATTGTAATACTTTTGCGAACATCATAGTGACTGAATTTCAAAGTGCTTTAATGACTGTTGATTTCAGGGGGGGTTTTTTTCCGATCCTTCATTTATCCTGCAGTCAAGGTCCTTGACTGTGCTTTCTTGCACTTGAGACTAGGCTTTGATCACACTGTTTCCCAAATAGATGAATGCAGAAAAATCTCATATATTCTGCTGTCGCATTTTAAGTTCCTCGCAGCTGTGTTTGTGGTTAGCGTACTGGCAAGCCTTGTGTTCTGCATACTCCTATACTTTTGCAGCTCCTTGCATTAACAATTTGGCTAACCCCTTATGTTCTGGGGGGGCTGCTGTTGCAGTTTTATCCATTTCTGCTAAAAATAAACAAAAAATAGTGTTTAAGCTTTGTAGTTAATGCCTGGACCATCCTCATAAATGTGGCTTGTCTTTTTTCCCCTCAGTAAATAAAATGTATTAGTTGAACTGTTTCCCAAGTGACTTTTAAACAGCGATAATGTCTCTTTTGGTGTCATCTGTATGTTAGAAGTGCAATAATAAACTAGTGGCACATGCATACATAGCATTGATTATCTGAGTTGTTTCTTTAGCAAGAGGTTATGAGTCTTTGATTTTGTTATTGAACTAAAGAAAACACATGTACAATTTTTTGCATGAAATATATGAACGTTTAATGTCATAGTATATAAATATGATTAATACACCCTCCCAAATGAGGGTAGAAAACACTATTGAAGCATTTGTTGTGTACACATGTATTATTATTTAATGTTACTATTTGTCACAAAAATAATGGAAGTCCTATTTAGGCAGCAGGTGAAAACCTGTCTGTGTTTCCAGCCAATGGAATGCTGGGTTGTCGGCTGGCAATTATGAAGCCGTTTAGAAGCATGAAAATGACGAGGAAAATGTTACATACAGGATGAGAGACAGAACTCTGGGGCTGATTTACAGGTTTAGAGTAAGGACAAAACCATGTTGCAAATGGATGTGTGTAAGGGAATTATTTTTATTTTTTTATTTTTATTTTTCTGTGCAGGGAAAATATTTAGCTTTTGCACATAGAACTCACATCCTGCATAGCTTCATGGTTACTCTGTAGATTAGAGTTGATCTTGCAATTCAACATAGCTTACCTCAAGGCTACTGTACATGTGCACCAGCCCCACCCCCTCCCACTGGCCAATAACCTGTCATTAGCGCCGGGCATTTCCTGCTGGCAGGAAGTGATTGGCGGCGGTTAAAAAAGTTTTTTTTAATTTTTTTCCCGTTAAATTTTCCCTTCGCTGCCTGCTCTTTTTGCGCAGCGGTAAAAAAAATATTGAATCGCCGAATTTTTATCGTTCAATTGCCGGCGAAGGCGTCGTATTTTTTCCTGCGCAATATTTTTTTTAAATATCGCCGGCAATTGAATCTGGCCCCATATATCAGAGAGGGTGCATATGTCAGGTCTAATCTCTACACCATGTTATACTAAAACAAAAAGCCACATCTTCCAACACTCTGTTTGTGAGAGTGACATAAACTCATTAGTTTAATGTGCGGTTGGAGCAGTAACCACTGTGCTGTGATATACTATGATTCCAAAGAATAGGCTTCATTTAACGGGTATTGGTCTTTTTTTCTAACTCCAAAGCTATGTAACTTGGGATTTACCAGGATGCTTTCACGTACTGTTAAATGGGTTTGTGCCTTATTGCTGTTGCTTTGGTGTCATATATAATTTGTATGGGCACATATTGCTTAAAGTAGAGTACTTAAGTCTGTGTGTATCTATTAAGTTTAAACCTGATTATTTTGATTGTGATGACGAGTCCTTTAATGTACTGGAAAAAAATATCTATTTTTAAAAATAGTTGACTCAAAATTGCAGTGTAGCATATGGTATGTCAAACACTGTCAGTTGCAAACAGCAAGGTTTTAACGTGAGATACTTCTTTTGGACAGGATCCTGATTTTGTAGGGTCCTGCAAGCGGACATCCAACTGTGGAAGTCTGTTATAGGATCCTAATGTGCAGGAGTGTGAAGGAATGCATTTACACATGCAGGACCCTACTTTAACTATTACACACCCGTTCCCCTTAAAATGTAAGCACACTGCTCCCCCACCCCGTGCTGGAAGTTCAATGGGTGCACATCTGATTGGGACATGCATAAAATAGCCCCAACTATTAAATCAGGATTCGATCCCTTATTATGACCTGAAGCTAGCCAGTTGGTGTTCTTAAACATGGAGTTACTTTGTGAAGCTTGAGCACCAATCGGATTAATACTTAAAAGAAATTGCATTAAAAGTGAGGAGATGGTATGTCCGTTCCACAGGAAGCCTTGTGTTTATCCAGGAGAGAAAAGGGTTTCGTTTTTATTATGATTTTCTCCTGCAGCTAATGTGCTAGCAGAACAGTCATTAAGAATACTGTGTATGTCTGATGTGAGTAAAGGAATTTTCCTTTTTAGGTGCATAATCCTTGTTCTGTCAGTCAGCATGCTACTAATTTAATGATATGGGAAATGAAATGTGCCCCAAGGTGCTCATTTCCAGAAATAATATTTCAACATTGTCTTAGCGGGAATAGAATAAACAATAAGACCTTATGCTATGAATTTCTCTCATCATGGGAGCAATGATAGTGTTTGAACACACCAACACATTTATGTGTTTCTCCACAAGCAGTCTTGTTGCAGTATACACACTTGTGTTGTGTTTAGCAGTAGTAAATCATGGGCATGCTTAAAACGTTTGTTCTCTTCCAAAAGGTGACATTTCCTGTATTGCCAACTGAAATATGCCTTTTTAAGGCATTTATTCTTGCTAAGCAAGCCCTCCTGATTTGCAATGGAACCACTATATTTTAAAAGCACACAAAGCCATTACAAAGCAATAAAGTCAGCACAAGCCATTCCAAGGGCAAGTGTGTCTGACCTTTTGTTCACCAGCCACTGACCCCTTGGTGTATAGAAAAAACTTGCAAGAGAGATGTCTGTTGTTTGGCTGCATTCCCTGGTATTTAAATTGCATTCCCTAATCAAATGAAAAGCCTGACCTCTATCAGGTTACAGAATCCATGGCAACATTTGGCCTTTATACAACATAATGTTATTCTTTTTGTTTGCTTTTTACGTGGGGACACCTGGAACGGTGACCGTATTCATTTCCCTGATCTATAGCAGGTTCTGATACATGTCAACCTTACCCAGCAGTAACTTCCAAATGATATTTTTACCTCTGTAAAATATAGCATTGCCAATTTATAAAACAACAGATCTGTGTTTTTCTTTTCACTTAATTAAGCAATATAATTATCACAGACCGTGATGCGGCCTTTACTCGACCAAGCTTCAGGAAAAGACAATAGTAAGTCTGTTAGAATGAAAGCATTCCACATGTCACAGATGTATGAGGGTGTTCTAAACAATGAGGTGAAAAGCTGCCTGCCATGGTGGACAAAGAATAGCACGCAGGCTCTCCACACTGCACATACCACTAGGGACATAGGACGGACTCCCTGGGACACAGATGCCTCGTTATATTGCATCTAGTCATCAGAGATTAATTCTTAGCCATTTGGTACAATAATTTACCCATTCCCCAGTGTTTTAACTAGTGTCTTTGACTGTGGGATATGGGTCTTTGTATTCAAAAGCTTCTGCTCATTTACTTTGTCATTTTCATGGGTATACTTGGATTTTACAGATTTGTCATTGCTATGTTCCATGATTGTGATATTACGTTACTGCTGACCTGTTTCAGGGACCAGACACACAAACGTTATGGCTTCCAATTAAGATCTGTTTTATTAATTCAGCGGAATGTACAACTATTGCATTTTAATAAGAGGTTGAGACCTCAATTCCATGCTCGGGCACATTTGTAGTACATGACCGGTGACAACATATGCAGCATTTAATCATTATTGTGTAATCTTGCAAACAATGTGTGCCCAAGTAGTAGTCGTTCTTCAAAGGTTTGCAGGTGCTCTGAAATTGCAATATATAATTCTACTTGATAAATACAAATGGTTTTGTTTGTCTGCTTTAAAGTAATAGGAAGAAATAGGCCTTTTAAAAGGCCTGATTTTTATTGCATTGTTAATAAGTAGTAAATCACATGGACACAAATTTATTCTACACATAGAGCCTGCGTTAGGAGAACAAGCAAGCTAGTAAATCCTACTCATAATTAAATGCAATTTAGCAGAAGTGTGTCACTAGTGTAGCAAAAGAAGTGACAAGTGCAACTGTCCTCATAATAAACCTGGTGTGGCTTTGTTACTTCTGTCCATCCACCTGCTGCTACTGCTATTAGTGCAACCTAAGTGCTAGAGATCCCACACACTGCAGTATAGCAGCATGTAGCTCACCATTGGCCGAGATGCCAAATAATGATGTTAATCTAAGCAGTATGCCCCTTCTTTACCATGCAGATGCTTTTGAGTTGAGTATGACCAGCATTACAGTCAGATTTATTGTCCCATAATCTTTCAGACCGCATTTACGCAATCTACATAAGAAAAAGATACGTAGATGCATGCGCAGTAGTAAAAATCGCTAAACACCAGACGTATATGTTATACGTTCGGAACTCTGAATACAGGCCTAAATAAGTATCTGCTTTAATATAAGACAATGTGTTGGATGAATTTATTAGTTTTTTTTTATAATGTTGAATGATCACTGGTAACTTTGATTATATATTATTTGACATGAATCCCTTTTTTATTTTATTTTTTATTTTTTCTATCACACAACAAAACTTTATTATATTCTTTTAATCTTTGTGTCAGCCAGGCTTATCATTGTTTTTAATGTATGTGTTAGAATTAGAAGCTACTAGAATTAACTTCAAATTGTCTTTATTTAATACTTAAATATCTTTAGGCAAGCAGTTAGCTTTTCAAATGGCATTTTAATAATTCAGAAAGCATGTGTTACTTGTCTTGCAATAGCACTTGCTAAACACAGCCTCCCTCAGTATTTGAACTAGCTTTGGTCAGTTAGGGCTGATCTGCGCTCATAAGAAAAGGAGAACAGATGGTGCAAATCTGGTGTCAGACCTGACCGTTTTCTCCCTGGAGGTCCTTATCAAAGTGCGAGAGAGGAGGCAGAGGCTGCATTATGTCTCTTACAGGGAAGCTGCTCAATCTGCCCTGCTGCGGCCTTCATGATAGTAGGCAGTTGTGATTGGAGAGATCGATACTCCTTTTTTTTTTTTTTTTTATAGCTTCTTTTTTCTCTGTCAGCCTGCGTTTTGACTCTTAAAATGCCGGTTAGATGAATATCTGTCAGTTTTAAGAATTGTTTTCTATACACTTTATCCTTTGGCAGGGAATATTTCAGCTCAAGTACATTTTTCTAATAATTAAAAACCTTTTCTCTTTAATGTTTGCCATTGTACTGCAGCTTATGTATGCCACAAAGCAGACACATACATATGCAGCATCACAGATTCCCCATTCATCCTCTCCGTGCTCACAACAGTTTGACTTCTCTGTGAAATGTCACTAATCTCGGTGGCGGACATTCCTATCTGCCTGCTGGAACATCATTTAGCAAACAGATTATGGAGAGCGCAAGTTTAGTTTCCTAACATTACTTGGGCTTACTCTGTTTGTTATATAGATTTAGTATTTTCGGAATACACAAATTCTGCTACCAAAGTTCCAGGATGTAAGATTTACTGTATACAATTCTGGCAGTGTTGGTTTGCTAATAGCTGTTGTTTATTTATCCCTAAAGGGTGGTCATGTCGATGAAAGTTCTGGGTACTAGTAGTTATTAATGGGGCTGTTAATTATCTACACTTATAACATTAGGGAGGAGAGAAAATGTGTATTTAATAGGTAGCGGAATAAATGAAGCACTGACATTTTCATGTAGGGATGAAGAAAAGAGGGTCTATGTCTAGAGAGTGTACTTCATAATATTAAAATGGCTTACAGTATAAATATACTAATAAAAGTCTAAATATTTAAACCATGCTCACACGCACCATATGTTGCTTTAATGGCTTTTGCTGTGCAGTTACCATTAATACCTGCTAATTACACAGTGCCTACGATTTGATCTTCATGTACATCAAAAGTCTGCAAGAGCTGGTAAAACAAGGCAGTGAACATGTCTGAGGGGACTCAGAGCTGCTGTTGGCTTAAATGTACATTTTGTTGTTGTTTTTCTTATGGTTTATAAGAAAATGATTGATCTTATGTGTAATCTTATGTGTAATCTTATGTGTAATCTTATGTGTATTGTCTAGTGTTGCTAAATCACTACCACTCAGATATTTTTTTTTTCCCTCCATTTTTTTAGGTGCCATTTTTCGGTCCCCTTTTTGATGGCGCTATTGTAACAGAAAAGCTTTTGCCAACTCTTGTTCGTGCTACCTGCATCAATGCCAGCAGAGCTGTCAAGTCGCTCATCCCTCTCTACCAGAGCTTGTATCCTTTACATGTTAGTCGCATTCAGAAACAGCAGGTTTTCAGTTTGATTTGGTAAGCGCTTTCCTGGTTTCTTTTGTAACGTTAGTGGTGTTAGATTAAACTTTGGGATACGTTTTTATTTCTTTTTTATTTTTACGCATATGCCGCCTGATCCAGAACTATGTAATACCCCTTTCACACCAAGCTATCGACCTGGGAATAACCCAGGTTGGGTGTCAGTGTGAAAGGGTTGATACCAGGGTTATTCCCGGGTCAGCCTAACCCGTGTTGTGGTGTGAAAGGGGGAACCCGGGTTCTATAAAAAATATGTAAAATGGGGGATGCCTCTGCAGACACGGCTCCAGTGTGAAAGGCTACAGCCCAGGTTATTCCCGGGTTGTAGCTGCAGTCTGATCAGATTCAATATGGTATGAAAGGGGTATTAGTCAGGGGTATAATCGTTTGTGTAAGTTATCTGACAAGTACCATCGGCAAATGCATGCACCAGATGCTATGATCACGGATCTTCTACCTACAGAACGCCTGTCAAAGATCAGAGGAAGAGGCCGACCATACAGGTGGGGATAGGCATGCTAATGAAGGGCCAGGAGGGGCTAGATCTGCCTCTGTCCGTGCAGGGAATTTAAGGTAGGGTTGTGAACACAGAGTCCAAAACTCCACACGAGAGGGGAGGGACAGAGGCGTGCACTCCCTCTTCTGTGCGGACTGTCAGACCCCCGCATGTTCAGAAAGCGTGAAGGGGTCTGGATCTGTTCATGAAGAACAAGTGTTTGTAGATGCTACACAGGTAATATTATAATACTTCTAATAAAATGATATATTCCCAGTAGATAATGTCAAGATAGATTTGTTCTAAAAATCTTTTGGCCTCACATGAGAAACTCTCACTTTATATCAAAAAGAGATTTTCAGAATTTGCATGTAACAAATATGGACACAATGTTGACATTTTTTGAAACACTTAAACTAGTCAAATGTTTAGTAAAAGTTCTGTAAACTGAGGTCATATTCCTCTATTGTGGAGAACTGGGACAGGGCAATAACCTGGATATTACAAGGGCGGTGCTGTGAAAGTGGTATTATTGAGTGAAAACCTGTCACCTTGCTGTGACCTGACATTAAATTAAGTAACTTTTTTTACACACTTATGGTCATGCAGATTCCCTGCTTCATGGGGCTAAAAGGGTTAGGCTTACTACTCCGCTGCAACAACTAGCCAAGAATCTGAACATGCAACATAGCTGAAGAGAAGGAAGAGTGTTTTTGCATGTCAGGACATTGGGCATTGTATAGGAATGTAAATCTACACTTTCAAGGTGTTAACATTTTCCGCATCCTATACATTACCTCCTCATATTATCAACACTTGGTTTGATGAAATTTATTGAAGAGTGGCTGAACCAAGTTCACCCTGCTTCTGCATGTAGTCATTCAAGACCTTTCCTGACTGGGTTATTTACTGTATTGCAAGTGCCATAACCCAATAGCTATAGTGGCTGAAAGACAGAATCTGTGGAGTTCTGTTTCTTTATATATGTATTTATTTTTTAAGCCAGCATTAGTGGAAAATGTTGATGAGTAACAACTTGGATATTTAAAGCTTCCCCGTGTAATACTGTACCCATCAGGTGGCCTGTGGTAACCTTGAATTTCTTCCATACTCTGTTGTTTTAAAACTTTACTATATTAGTATATAAGTTGTAGATGGTGGTCAGAGTTTAGATGATATTATTTGTTTCTCTTTACCTAATGAGATTGGATGAAACAATAAGTATGTTATTATGTAATGTTACAAAGAAAAAATTTCCTTTATTGGGACTGACATAATAAATTCAGTCCAAAATATGGCCTCTTTTCGTTACCCCAGTAAATTTAGAAAGAGATAGATAACCAAACCATGGTGGGATGTTTGGTTTATTTTTAATTAGATCACAATTAGACTGATCATTGTTACTATTCCCTTTTTCTAGAAATAATTGTTGTGTTTAAAAAATGGAGGAGTGGAAGAAATGTGTAACTTATCTATGCCTTGCTTGTTACAGTATACAATTTGGAAAAGTCTCATGATCCATAAAACCCGTAGAGTTGGGATCTTCTAGTCAGAGCTAAATGATCAGTCGACACATGAAGCCATAATTAGCGTTCCTGAACTTATACATTCACTTCTGCCATGTCCTAAATGGTTATCTGCCTGTTTCAACCAACTGCTTAAAAAGGGTTACAAAGAGGATATTTTACACATATCTAATTCACCCTCCTTATGCATATTGATTTAGGGATCATGTAAAATAGAGGCTCTTCCTGCTCGAGTTTTCTTTTTGTTTTTTATTGTTTTTGGATTTTGGTTCTGTTTAAAAACAGTTCTAAACTGTTCTGCTAATAAGGATCTAGGAATAGATTATTTTAGCATAAAAAGAGTGTTGACCTATGCTCAGAAGTTAAAATTGCACAATCTGATTATGCCACTTGAAACTTCAACACAGGTTCCATTGCAGAATTTACAAAGCGGCTACAATGGCTTGATGGATAATTGTGTCTACTAGAGTTTAGAGAAGGGGTGTTTCTGAAACAAATCTATCTCCACAAGGACAGTGGAAGCCTGGCAGCCGTTTTCAAGTAAAGACAGCTGAAGTCACTTGTTGGAACGTCTGCAGACTCTGGATACAGCTGCACTTGTCAGAACCTTTGAGGGAAGTGTAATCAGCCGCAGCGATTAATTTGCATCTCAATTAGAAGCGAGTCAGGAGGAAGCACTGAAGTCTGTTGCTGGAAGGTTGCAGGAGAAATCTCATCATGCACAAAAGGCCCCAACATTCAATACTCCAGCTGAGTGGAGGACAATGTACCAGATTTGGTTTCCATGGGGACCAGAAACCTGCTGAGCCATTGAGAAATCTACAGGGTTTGCACTGTAATCATTTGATCATGACAAATTCCACCAAATACTTTTTTAGTGTTAGAAATCGTTTTTTTCCGCCTAAATATAGGATTGAAGAGTAGGCAATTAAACATTGTTTAAAATATTGAGCAAGAGTTGGTGAAATTTTGAGTCAATTAAAATATATGAAAGCCATAAGAAAACAAATTAGTTGTAGTTTGTACAGCACAAATTACTGTTTATTCATGCGAATATAAGTTACTAATATGAGGTGAATGCTATATATGTCTCTGTAAAGAACTGTAAGAATACTTCTTTATCATATTTGTCATTCAATACTTTTCTCTAGTTTCCATAATCTTTCCACTGCGTTGTCATAAGAGTAGAAAAATAAGTCTTTCAATACCCATGTCCAACCATTGCAGTGTACAAACATTACTTGGCCTCTGCTTCTTAAGTTCATATATTGCCGAAATGACCTACTGTGCATGCGTAGTAGGTCATTTACGCTATCTACGTACCAGATCGATACGTAGATAGCGTAGGTGCAGTCTTTGAAGACTGCGCGTAGGGATTTATGTCCATAGAGGCGGCATTATGCGTAGTGCGTTTTTAATAAGAAGTGGGAGGGGGGAGGTATTTAGATTAGCTGGAGGGGACGGGGAGGTGCAATGTCCGTACGGAGATATAAAGTAGCTTTGTGGCACTCAGTGTCATAAGGTACCGTAAAAAGGGGGGGGGCTGCAAGAGTGAGTTTGGTATGGATCTGCGGACCCCTCTTCCTTGACCTTCCCCAATGGAGGGTTGGAAAACTTATTGGAGGGATTTTTCTACTATTGCTGTGGCAGATCCTGGAATTTCTCGTGTCAGCCCTGCAGTGTAAGAGACTCTGACCCAGGGACCCTGCATGTGGTTTTTTTTCTTTGTTTTTTTAACCACCAATTTACCTGGCTTATTGTGCTGTGGTGATGGGAAGGCGGTATTAGGGGAGGAAATCATTTTCAGCAGATTAGCTCCGCCCAAAAAATAAAGTGGTATATGTAGTCAGCTATGTACATTTAGCCATCAATTTCCTCATATTTACTAAATATTTACTAAATATAACAAATGTGTATTCCTGGGTGTTTGTACACCTAAGTAGGTTAGAGAAGTTTTAGTCTGAAGATAGTTGCCCATATAGGCATTACCTCTAGGCTTTGTGTCAGAGCCACTGATTTTGATGTATTAATTGAGAAGCCAGATACCTCTCCAAATTCTGCTATTTTGTCAATTTTAAAGAATGTTAAGGATTCGCAACATTGAAGAGAAGGTCATCGGCAAAAGCGCTTATTTTGGTGCAAGTACCCCCTATCCCAACTCCCTTGAAAGTGTCCCAAGACTGTAACAAACGCAATAGAGGATCTACTGCTAAATTAAATAAAAGTAGCGACGGTGTTAAGCCCTTGGCAAGTACCCCTGGTCATAGTTACTCTCGAGAAGAGTATAGATATCTTATAAAGTGAGAGAATGAATCCCCAAATCTGAAGATGTATCCAAGAGACTTTATCAAAGCCTTCTCCGCATCCAGTCTCAGCAGGACACCCCTCTAGTGGAATGGTTACTCAGTGAAGAGGCATTCACTGCATAATGACGTATTCCTTTTACTGAAGGGCAGTTGTGGTTGAATCCCATTTGGTGTGTGGTAAGTAGGTTGGGAAGTATAGAGATTGCAACCGGTTCGCAATTATCTTCACCAACAGCTTGCAATCCTGGTTTAATGAAGTTCTAGGTCTGTACGAAGAAATTTGGTCTGGGGCTTTTCCCAGCTTCAATATAAACATGGTGTGGGTTTCATTATGTCTGGTAAGAAGGTTGATTGACATATAGGGTTCGAATTCCGGGCCTGTGCATTTATTATTATGAAGGGAAGCTCTGGCATTTCTAACCACCTCCTCTGTAATTTGCATATTTAGAATTTCCCTTTAATCCTGGCTCAACCTAGGGAGTTTGGCAGCATCTTATAAACGAACGTGTAGGGTTAAATTGCCGGGTACTTCTGAGTACAATTCGTAGTAATAAGTTTGGAAGGCCCTGCTTATGTCGTTTTCAGACGTTAAGCGACATTGATGCTGTTAGTGTTGAAATTTTATTAATATTATTATTATCACTTATTTTTGTAGTGCCACAATTGTCTGCAGCGCTTTACAGAAAACATTTGGCATTCCCAAGAGTCCCTGCCCCTATTGGAGCTACATACTAAGGTCCCTAACACACACAGACACACACACACACACACACACACACACACACGGATTCATTTAGTCAGCAGCCAATTAACCTACCAGAAGAAAATTGAGGAGTAAATAACTCCCAGTGACTGGTGCTTGCTATTTCCCAACAAGTAAAAAATAATATAGTGCTTTAAATCAGTAACAACACCAGTAGCAATGCAAAAGTATTGGGTCCTGGTTTATGAATAGGAGATATAATCAAGTAAAACCTTGTCCCAAATGCTGCTCACTGGAGGAATGCCAATTCCTCAAAATATAAATAGTAAATAACCTATCAGTATGTTTTTTGGCATGTAGGAGGAAACCCACAGACACAAGGGGAGAACATACACACTCCACACAGATAAGGCCTAGTTCGGGAATTGAACTCATGACCTCAACACTGTGAGGCACAAGTGCTACTCACTGAGCCCAAATACAGAGATGTGGTGTTTTTTTTACATTGCATGTTAGACATTTTAGCTAGTAGTTTTCCAGATTTGTTACCTCCTATAAAAATATTTTTTTCTATAAGCTAGTTTAGTTTGTGTTTGTGAGATTAGAAAAGTTTCCAAAAGTTGCCTTTCAGTGGAGTAGCGTGATAGGTTTTCATCCAAGTTGGCTACATAGCTTGCATAAGATGTCTGCATAGCCGCCAAAAGGGATGCATGATTCTCGCGAGTGATCCTACCCCTCTGTGCCTGATAAAAAAAAATAATAATAATGTGACCTCACACCTTTGCAGTGTTCCAAAAAAATATAGGGTCATCCCAATGTTGTAAATTATCATCTACAAAGTTAAGCCATTAGGAGGCAAGATACTCGCAAAAATCATCTTATTCATATAGGTATGAAGTGGAACATTGGGGACCGGGTAGGGAGGTGTTTATGGTAATCATAATGGGGGCATGGTCCGATATGAAAATATTGCCTATATTTGTTGTCAGATCGGAGATAAAAGGTGACTAGTTACAAATAAGTAGTCAATTTGCGAGAAGGACTTGTGAATATGTGAATGAAATGTGTAAGTTCTATCCATGGGGTGCAACAGATGCCGTGGATCTAGAAGATCGTGTCTGTGTTTTAGAAGATTAATACCTTCTCAGGGGAATATGCGCTGAACCGTGCCAGGATTGGATTTATCAAGTAAAGGATTGTCTATTGTGTTGAAGTCTCCATCTATGATTAGATTTGCGGATTTGCGAGAGACCAAGTAGGCTTGGTTTGGACCATTTGATGCATATAGGTTTACTAAAGTCCAAGTGTCTGCCCCAATGATAAGTTTTAGAATGATTTATCTCTATTTATCATTGGGGTCCAGAAAACCCTCTTGTGTTTTGTAATGAAAGCGTTTCTGCAAAATAATGGCCACCCCTCTTTTTTTTGGTGAAATGATAGGCAGAGAGAGAGGACCAGATTCACAGATCCGTTGTGAGTTAGGTGCGGACAGATCCTAAGAATTTCTAAGAATATTGGACTGGATTCACACTTAAAAAGCTTATTGGGAAATGACCTACAATGCATGTTTAGTGGGTCAGCTACACAATCTACGTACCACTTAGGCATGTAGGTTGAGTACCGCATATAGTAGGTTAGGAGGAAGGAGCCTTGTTAGTGACACCTTCGGGAGTGTTTAGGTAGAAGTGAGTGGGGGGGAGGGATGAAGATCAGGGGAGGCTGTGGGGAGGCATTCTCTGTGCGTAAATACGCACAGTAAGTTAAGGTAGCCTATGGCACTCTTAAGTACCATTACGCACCTAAAACGGGGGGGGGGGGGGGGTTCGGGGGCTGGACAGGAGAGTTAGGTGTGGGTCGGCATGCACCTAACTCTCTCTTATCTCTGAATATGGTCTATTGTAACCAGTTAGAATCAGGCATTCGTAGGTGATTTAAGTGAGAGTTCATCCATTAAATGCTGGAATTTCAGTAGCTTATAGCCTTTGCCTGTTAGAGGGTTGTGGCTTCTATACGTCCGTAACATAGCCCTTTATCGTGGAAATTGTGCAATTAAAAATATATACAATTCACATGGATGGTGATTAATTATACGGGATTGCGGGTAGAGCTCAATAAAAAGGGACCATCACAGTCAGTCCAACCAACCGAAGTCAAAGAAATTATCTTAAATCTCAAGAGATTTGGATGAACACTATGGAGCTAAATCAGTTTATATACCATCAAAAATGTCGTCATTACTTTGCGTTACTTTCCAGTTTGGTTTTACTGGTATCTATTTATAGAGGTTGTGTGCTCTCTTTCTGATGGAGAGTGGTCATTTCTCCTGAGGCATGCTTGTGAATCTGAAGAGTGTCTGACTTCCTTCGGCT
Organism: Limnodynastes dumerilii; assembly: GCA_011038615.1. Taxonomy (NCBI): domain Eukaryota; kingdom Metazoa; phylum Chordata; class Amphibia; order Anura; family Limnodynastidae; genus Limnodynastes; species Limnodynastes dumerilii. The sequence goes on from WWET01000048.1 coordinate 290,103, forward strand.
TCGGTCAGGCTAATAATATTTGGTATCTGGTCCGGGCCAATGGTTCCTAATGGTATACATTAGGTATAGTTTTACGAGGGTTTTTTTTTTTTTTGTTGTCGAGGGTTTTGTTTTTTTTTGTGATCATCCAATAGTGAACAGATTTTTTTTTTTACACTGTACAAGAATGAATGGGGTCCCTGTTCCATAGAAAGACCACTGCTATTTATAGACTGGCTCTGAGAAGATTGATGAATAGGATAACTAATATGGTCAATGTACTATCTCTGTCTAAGATCTGTCTTTCAAATATTGTGAATAGCTCTACCTTACTTAAAAAGTGGCTCTGGTAAATGAAACTGGAACACAACAATTTTATGTCATTCTGTCCCAATAATCCTACAAAAAAAAGAAGATGTGCAGATAAATTTGTAAAAATGTGTTTGTTTTTTTGGGGGGGTTTTTTTTTTTTACATATTTTTTTTCAAGTATTGCATTGATAAACCACTTAGAAACAATAAATGGTAGTAATTATTTTCCTTTTTTTTTTTTCTTCTTAAATCTCCAAAATGTTCACAAGTATCTTTTCCACTGTTGTTACATTGCTGTCATATTTGAGACAAACAATAAGCAGATGGCAGTCAGGGTCATGTCCAGGCTTTTAAACCTATTGTAGGGGACAAAGGCTTATTTTACAAGAGTACAAGGCTTTAGAGTGCATTAGAGAAGCAGAGTACTTTACAAAACACATGGACTGTTCTATCATTTGAGAATATGATGTTCTGATATCTCTTGGCAATGGACATCTGTTTTTTCATAGGAATGAAATGTATAAAATATACTTGTTCTGCTCCACAGGCAGATGTTTTAGGATTTGTGCTTTTTGGTGTATATTTTTTATTTCTATCTAGAATATGTTAGCATACAGTATATTTGTTTATTAAATGAATATTTTCAGGTGCTTTAGGGTGACACAACTACAAAGATCAACTGATCACATTTATCCTATCCGACCTCTGACCACACTGTTGGTCCGACATCGGATAAGTGTGTACACTCACATGACTGCTCGTAACATCCAGTCAAGTTCCTTATAAACCGGGTGATGTGACTGCCAATCAAATGACCAATGTGTAAGCATGTAAGCTCCTGCGACTGCCAATCACCTGACCAATGTGTGAGCATGTAAGCTCCTGCGACTGCCAATCACCTGACCAATGTGTGAGCATGTAGCTCCTGTGACTGCTTTGTCCAGTTCTCCTAATTCTGATGTCATGCAGCACCACCTTTGTGTTGAGTGACTGAGTGCTTTTAGCAGATCGTTTAAGCAGATAATATTGGACAAGTGTGTATCATGGATTGGGTGTTGTGACCTTGGTCTGCTGTAGGATTGTATAAACAGTCTGGTTGTGATTTGGGTCTGAATAGGATTTGACAAGTTTGTGTTCAGCTTAACAATCTAGAGCAGATGATGCAGTGAATGAAAATATATGTTGGCGTTTCCACCTAGTTAGTATATATCTTTGATTTATTGATTTTAAGAACAGGTGATATTTTAGCAGTATATGAAAAGCAAAAATATTTGCAGTCATTGTACCAGTATTCACATAGGGCTGGATCCAGACTTAAGAAGGAGCAACTAAGAGAGGAAAGTTACTCCTGCAATGTTGATTGCAGGGGGGGGGAGGGGTCAAGTTAATTGTATTCTTTGCATGTATCTTTGAATTGCTTATTGCACACAGATACTGACCACCTTTACTGTTACACTGTTATTTAGACTTGTGGTGGGAAACATCACCTCTCAACTCTATTACTGTCAGCAACATATTAAATATGACGCCCCTGCAATCAACATGGTTTAGCCCAGGAGTAACTTTCCTCTCTTAGGGTCGTATGCAGACTACTGTTTAGCGGTTTTTCCTACTGCGCATGCCTAGTACATTTTTTAAGTTATCTACATATCTTTTCCTTACATAGATTGCATAAATGCGGTCTTTCGGACCTATATATTATCCATCCGGTAGTCTGCATACTGCCCTTAATATCAAGCTCCTTCTTAAGTCTGGATCCAGCCCATAATGTGTAATGTGATCATGCTTTTTTATCTCCTACATTACATAGTGGTTCAACAGTATGTGGGGTTTGTGCTATTCAGTTTTCTTTTGTTATTAGTAGCTTCACATGAAGCCTAATTTACATTTACATGTGTTGTAATGTCATTGTAATCTTTTTTTTCTATTTAATTTTATAATTTTCCACACCTAAAAGCAGGGCCACAAAATTCAAATATTTTGGATGTGTGTAATATTAACTACAATCTGCACTCAGAAATGTAATCGTGTCCCCCATTCATGCAATTGTGACTTTTATTTCTGCTGACTATTTTAGTGAACAGAAATGTAGACAAAAAATTGGATTCTTTTTTTTCCTAAGCATTGAGGTATCTTAGATCACTGCAAAACCATTTTATTTTAAATAGAATTGACAGCATTGGCCTTTCAAGTAATAGGCACATTTTATTTATTAGACTTCTGTCCCTCGTTTTATTTCTTTCTACTGGTGGCTGAAATGTGCCTGTCCAACGCCCGTGTGTGGATTCATTTGGAAACGATTATGGAACTCTTGGAGGGAGCCTGACATTGCTGTGGCAATTTATTCGCTATGGCACCTGACAGCTCTCTTCTGTATGATGATCATCACCGATTGACAGGTTTGTCTGTGGTCGGTCTTTGTTACCTCGTTCAGACTGAGGCACAAGATTTAACTTGCCATCTCAGACCATTCCTGTCAGTTATTGCAACCAGTTATCTGAAGACAGGCTGGAGTTTTAAGGCATAAGCACTTGCCCAAGCAACACCAATCTTGACTGTGTCCTGATGAACACGGCGGTAGCTGTAATAGGTGGGATAAAGAAGCCCTGACCTTCATTTTGAAGTGCAGTTTCCCTGCTGCTGTAGATCGATAGTTTAGCTGTCTGTCTCCACTGCTTACCTTCCGTTCTCACAGTGAGAACCTTCTCCAGGCATCAATCGATATCTCTAATCTGTCCTAGCCTGTTACGGCTCATGCAAGGCAAAGCTTTTAGGTAGCATTACATGACATTGTGGAAAAAGTACTCTTACTTGTAGCGCACTTCATGCACAGATATTCAGCAAATTCAATTTCTAGTATATCTTCTATCCCTAAGATTTTTGTTTATTTTCTTTTTAGTATATACTTGGATTCTATAGCCTTAATGTAAGGTGTTGTGACATATATTATGTTTTTATAACAGTACTCATGTAAGATGTAATTCTGCCATTTACTCAGCAGTCACTCAGCATCCATTGTGTTCATATATCCCAGCATTCCAATCATTGCCTCGCCATCATTAACCTCTCCTGCACCCAGCCAGACCCTGCACCACCAGATTGACTCATGAATTTATTTATTTTTCCTTGGTTCTCTTGATCTGGACTGCCAACATTTCTCTCTTTTCCATGCAACTGGATCATATATCGTCTGTTTTTGTGTTCTGTGCATGCATCTATGTGATCCTTTCAAAATGGGGTTCAGGCTACGCTTGATGGGTGGCGCTTGGCATTATAATGTAAATTATTGGTGTTCTTACAATCTTCCGGCCCTCCGCCATTTTAAGTTTGCACAGTCAGGAAACAAAGTAGTGTCCCCGGTGGAACTTGAGGGTTACTTAAATATCAGGAGTGCTTATTAAACTACGGACAATAAAACGCTATTCTTGCATTATCTTTCAATATGATGCTTAAATCAAACACTGAATCTGAGCATATCCGACAAATCGTTATTAACCGTATACCTCCTTAATGACTAATTGGAGAATAGCAATATTTACTCATTTTGTGTTTTTCGTTCTTACTAGTTCAAGGTTCTGTAGATTTTAGTTTGAAAACAGCTTTTATAGAGGTTAGCGTGCAATCCAGCTTCTAATATTCACAACGGGGTTGATCTTTGGCAAATATTTTGCAGGTTGATTAGAAACGAATCAAAAAGTAAAATGTACTCTCAGCTTGCAGAGTGAGTAGTAAGGGGAAATACTTTTATGCATTTGGGGGCTGATTCAGAGATACGATTTTATCGGCACTTAGGAGCGTATATTTAGGATCTTAGAAAATTCGCATTACTGCGCATTTGTAGTAATAGTGCAACGCCATCTATGTAGCGGTTAGGAGCGTAAATTCGCTAAGAGCGTAAGTTTGAATCGATCGCAAGCACTTAAGATCTTAAGTGCTGCGAAAGTTTAAGATCTTAAGGATTTGCATGGAAATGGGCGGGGGGAGGCAGGGAGATGAGGGAAAGTGGGCGCGGGCTGACACTTAGGATCTTAAATAAACGCTACTACGTCACTTAAGATCGCAAATGACAGCGCAGAGTTAGGGTTAGTCAATGGTGGTCTAAGTTTAAGATCCACCGCTGATTGCAAGGGGAGTGACTGTTTATGCAGTGGGCTGGAACATGGTAAGATCTTACCTAAGGTGCGTATGTTTGCGATCTTTTCGCAATCGCATCTCTGAATCAGCCCCTTGGTGTGCATCAAAAGGGCACACCAAGTAGAGAGAGGGAGAGGATGGGGGAGTACACAAGGTTGGAGGACTCTTGCTCGTTAGAGCTTACATTGTAAAGGGGAGAGGTAGTAGTAGTACCCACCCAAAGAACAGCTTGAGAATAACCGTTCTAGAGATTTGGGGAGTTGGTTCCTTCTCTGATCCTATAAACAGGCCAATTACCTGGTCACTACTATATATCCCTGATGCAAGAGTTATAAATAAACTCTGAAACGTCGGAATTCACCCTGACTCGGACTCCGTGTATTTCTTTTTCAAGACGTCTAGTGCCGGGTAACTGCTACTATATCTTTGGACTTTACTTTAAGTACCTGCCAAGGCACAGATGCACATTATACCCTGAGAGGAGTGCCACACATATGAAGCTATATATGTGTGTATATATATATATATATATATATATATATATATATATATATATATATATATATATATATATATATATATATATATATATATATATATATATATATATATATATATATATATATATATATATATATATATATATATATATATATATATATATATATATATATATATATATATATATATATATATATATATATATATATATATATATATATATATATATATATATATATATATATATATATATATATATATATATTAGATAGAAGAAAAATGGCGTGCTTTGTTGCTATTAGCAACAACCTCAACAAGTTTGTTAGTCCGTAGGTCTATGCAAAAATGGTGTTGGTGCACTAGACTGTTTCCACAGCCGCAGCTCCCTCTCAAACGTCCGAGTACACAGGGTCAAGGATATCTAAAATGCAACAATAAGACAGGGGCGCTCCATAGTGCATTACCATTTAATATAGAAAATCAGCTACAAGTTTAAAATAAATAAACAATTGGCCGCGTACCAAAAAGCATGCGAACCGCCCGAAAGCAAGTTCAAATATAACAATCGAGAGTTACCGCTCTCGTCGGAAACCACGGGATATCACAGCATGTAGTCCCAGCATACAGATGGCGGGGTAGTGTCCACGTGGAATAGTAAACAGCGGTGTCGGAGAACCATATGCAGGTTTAGTCCAACCCCTACGCGTTTCGTCTGGAAAAGACTTCGTCAGGGGGCGTGGTTGAACTTGCGGTGAAGACCTTATTTATACCTTTCAAAGGTATATGTTACAATGGACAAACATTAAAAAAATGAAGCGAATCAATTACCTCATATACATTGGGCTAATTTACACATGAATTAAACCACGTAACTCCAAATATTAGAAAGAACAACATAAGAAGATATAGGAAACAAACGGGGACAGTTTAGTGACAATACCTATCAAGCAGGCTTATCTCATTATGGTCAGTTCGGGTATTAACAGCTCGAACTTAGCCTAAACTCCTAGCCTATATCTATTGATTAATTAGCATGAAAATAAAAATAAAATATGCCACCATAATAATACAAATTTAAAAATGACAAAATATATATCAGAGTATGTATAATAACACCATCAACTATATATATTATTTCAAGTGGTACACTCGTCCCTCTATACGTTGGCCTCAATATTCTACTCCTCTTATTAATTTATTATGTATCCAACTTTAATTTTATTTATATTTGTAAAAGAAAAAAGATTTTTTCAAAATAAATATATAAAAGTAATTAATAATACCTGTTAAAAATTAAGAAAAATAACTATAAATTTAAAAAGAACCAATTTTTTATTACATTACAGAAAGGGAGTTAGCTCAAACCCTTCATTTAAACCAGCTGGGCTCAGTGTATTTAGAGTCATAATCCAATATCCTTCCCTTTGTGAGAGCTTCTTAAGCCGGTCGCCACCTCTTTCATCACTATGTACTTGCTCGATGGCTTTAATAGTGAACCCTTCGATGTTACTCCCGTGAACAGTTTTAAAGTGACGGGAGACACTGTGCTGGGAACTAGAATTCAGGAAAGCTGGTCAGTATCTGTGTGCAGTAAGCAATTCAAAGATATATCCCTGCATTCAAAGAATAGAATTAACTTGACTCCCCCTGCAATCAGCATGGTTTAGCCCAGGAGTAACTAATTTTTTAAGCACTTACTTAAGTCTGGATCCAGCCCATTAACAGAATAGTTTAACATTTACATTGCCCACAGAAGTGTAACACAACAGAGCCTAACATCATAGTTAGCATTCCATGAAAAATATTTTTGACAGCTCTTTTACATTTTGTAGGGTATCCTGGCAGAAAAGGTCATCATGTCAAATGTTTAAGTAGCTTTGGTCAAAAAAACATCTTTTACCCTTGTAGGCATATATACAGTATTTGTGTATTTTCTAGTTTGGCTTTGTAGAATAAAAACACAACATATATCACCTTTTTTTTTTTTTTTTTTTT
>WWET01000048.1:300422-319301 GCA_011038615.1 Limnodynastes dumerilii
AATGTCAAGTGGAGTCAAATGATTTTTATTCTTTGCATGCGTGGAGAATACATTTACTTCTGCTTATTGCACATAGACACAGAACAGCTTTACCTTTAGACCGTTGTTTAGATTTAGTCTCCGAAACATCACCTCTCAACTCAATTTGCCGTTTTTAAACACTGGATCCATTCCTTAGTCTTTGGAAGTGAACTTGATCATTCTTGTCTAAATATTGATCCTGCTGCCTATAAATTCTGGATTTTTTTCTTAATTATTTTTTATTTCTACACTTATTTTTACATTTTGCGACTATAACCTGTTTGAAATATGCTAGCATATCAGACCTAAAACCCACTTTTTACAGAAGTCCTCATTGAATATTTTATGCATTCATGTACAGTGCCTTAAGATAACTTTAATACAATTTTATCCTTTTTTTTTTGCTGCTTTACTTTTAACCTGATTTTAATTTTTTTCTTCCATGTTATCCATTATGCCAAACTTTTGCTGTATAAAGAAGTAGATAGAATACTTATACTTAGGCAAATGCCATGCTAGTAAAATTCTACTGCACTGAGGTCAACCCCATCATGAAAAGAAAAAATTAAATAAATTGCAAATGTGTTGCTTCATGTTTTTTTATTTTATTTACTGCCCTGATTTCAATATTTTATTTCTTATATTTCCCATCTTACTACGGTCTTAGTATTTTTTTTAAACAAAGAGCTGAAATTCCATTATGTCCTGTGACTGCTATCTTCTAACTTGTTGCTTAATAAGTCAGCTCATCTTTAAGATGTATTTTTTCTGATAGTGATTGATGTTCAGCCACTTGTTTTATTGAATCTCATTAAGGCCTGCAAACCTACATGCCAACTTACAGTAATTAGAGTGCAGATAGCCATTCCATCTGTTCTTCAAGTACTGTTTAATTAATGAACTTTTCAGCATGTTCTTTGCCTTGTAAAAAGCTCTTAGTATTCTCAAGATGTTGAATAGGATTTGCATTCCAGCTTTTTGCTCATTGATTAGAGAGAAATCTTGCAGTTTCAGTTCATTACGGAATCCCAAATATCACACTTACATATTAATACTCAAAAGAGTTTTAAAGAGATTAAAGTTTCATTATTCGAAAGCTTAATTAGAGGTTTTCTCAAAATTAGGTTTGAAAAGAGCATTTTTTTTAATTAAGCTAGTGTAATATATTGTTTGACTAGTATCACACAGAATAAAAGCCCTGGTCTCTAGTGTCCCTTTATGCATTTCCAGGCTGCTGCACACATACTGCACAATTACTATCCTTGGGAATCCCAAACAGTACAATCTTTATAGTCTTTGCTGCTCCATGTTTTTGTTACTAATTCACAGACAAATCCTACATGACTTGACTACTTTACCTCCAATCTAGTATTTCTATTATGGGCTAATAAAGTGCACATTAACATTAATGCATAAAAGTGGAAAACTGCTAATGTCTTTTCTGTGTGATGTAGATACTGCAAAGTTTATGGACGTGTGTTATGCAAGGGGTGGGATATGAAACATGTAGATTTAAGTTACTCTAGAGGGTCTAAGTGAAATTCTGAATAATTAGCTTTCACAAAAAGAAGGAAAGTAAGGACAGAAAGAAATGCAAATCAGCTCACTGCCACATTATTGTCTGAGACTGTTAGTTGTGCTATTCTTTTCATGTGCACCACAGCTACACCAACTTCTTCCATGGGCACAGCCTATAAAAGACATCTGCTTTTTCATCAGCAAAGTGTAGACACAGAAGTTAATCTCTATTATCCTATTACCCAGACTACTTAATATTGCAGTTACTCTTACCATATTTTATAGCTCTAAGGCACCACATATAAGTCAGCATTTACCATTGGTAAATAATCACAAAGCCAAGTTTTCTTACACCTACAACTTGGGAAGTGTAACCCCAGACAATGCTTTCTCGGGAACCCCCCATCCATCAACTTTTTTTTTTATCTGACATCCATTAACTTCGCTTTTAGAGCTGTGTCCACAATATTAGTACCACTGTAGTTGCTGTCGGACAGTAGTAGCAGCAGAGATCAGCCAAAGCCACTATCCAATAATACAGATAGTGGTATTTGCTAACCTCTGCTGCCATTACTCCCTAGGAGCATGTGCAGAGCCTTGGCACACTACTGATACAGTGTAGCAGGTAACCATTGCTCTGAAAGTGAAGCTGGGATGGATGCCCCAGTTCAAACCCTCTAGGGGCGGCTCTGTGTATTCCTACTTAAAATCTATTCAGTGTCACTTTGTGTTAATACGTTATAGCTGTAGTCTGCTTAGATATGCAAGTTATTAAATACCTCCAAATTGAAAGCTATTTTAGCAATCTTTAAACTTTCACAGTAAAGTCTAGCAGTGCTAGAAGATGCCTTTAATCTTTTCCCTTATTGTTTTCTTGAAAGCCCCAAGATTACTTATTTATTTCTTACCCAATGAAATGCATTTTATCTTAGAAATAGATACACAGGATGGAAGAACATAATACAAATACATCTGGTGTTATGAGGCCTTGGGTTTCGTTGTTTTACACAGCTTATATGGTTAATAACAGTAATTCATAAAGGTTTATAACATGCAAACCTTCAGAAGTTTTCAGGTGGAGCACATTTTCTTATTTGTCATTCATATTTTTGGAGCTGCACACTCTAATATATTCTTATTAAGTTTCAATAGAGCAAACTTGGAAACATTGCGTCTTAGTTTAGTTTCAAGTATGCTTGTAATTATTACAGGGAGGAAACATTGTATTTTTTTTGTAATTATTTAAATCTGCCTTCATGCTAAACAGCAGACTTAACTTTCACCTTTATAAGGTTTCATTTAATGTGTAGCCCTGTGCCACCAATAAGACTGTTTAGTATTGGCATACATATGCAATACTGGAGTGGGATTGTATTATCTGATCTCTGGAATATATAAAATTGTGCATATTGAACAGAGTTAACTCCTGTGATTCATTTTGTCAGTCAAAAGAAATTATGTACCAAACAATATGGAGGGAGTCATAGCTCATTCTAGTCATCTATTCTTAATTAAGCCATATCTTTTTTTTTTTTATAATTTTTACTGTGTTGCATAATTTTATTGATGTCATTAAAAGTACAATTTTATAAACACAGAAGACATTGTGAGCCCTCTTTATATCATTTTTATCCACCTTGTGCTCCCTTTAAACAGCAGATAGTCATCTAAACTCTCATCCTCTTAAATTTCATTAGAGTTTTCTCACCATGAAAAATATTGCATGCTGCCAAAGTTGGTACATTTATGCACCTTGGTTTAGATTCAGACCTAAGTTCTTTTTGTGTTCGTTGGCGTACTGTATTTACACTTTAGTAAGTACTGGGCACTCCTCTCGCTCGAACGTACTTTATGCGATTTACGTTTGCCAAACCATACCTTAACTTTTCCAAACGTAAGTACGGACGTACGTAACCGCCTAACCCGGCCCATAGTGTACGATTAAAATGCGTCACTCCGCCTACAAAGCGTATTTCCAGGTGTCATATGGAAGACACTCCCTTTTGTTCGTATTTACGCTGAAGTTACGTATGATCAGAGTTACAGTGCATAAAATCTGCTGCGCACAGACGCAGTAATACAAATTGCTGATTTTACGTCGCCGTAAAAACGCTAGCATACGTAGCTCAGGATCTGGCCCCTTGTCTGCATCCAGTCACTCCCACTAGAAGATACAAGAAGGTCTCCTCTGTCCCTTCCCTCCACATTTCCATGTTTTTGTATTTTTCTGCTTTTGCTGGTAGAATCTCCCTATCCAGACTTAAGCTGGCCGTATATTTAATAGAGCAGTTATTGGTCTGATCATCCAGTTATTTGGTGATTGGACCAAAAATCGCTATAGTGTATGGCCATGATTTTTTCCAAAAAATCAAACAATGCTTGGTTCTCATAATTTAATCTTATGGCATGTTAAAAAATGATCTGACCCAAGCTGCCGATATAACCTGGTGTGTGGCTATTATCTGATTGTTTTCTGATAATTATCTGACCTGTACCTCCACCCCCAGCTGGAGTTTCTACATTATTTTTGGCAAGAACAGCAGTAATAATTATGGAGTCCGTCAAACTCCGGCCAGGAGGTAGAAGTGCCACACGCTATTAACTGGAATTTCACAGCCAGTGAATCTGCAAGGTGCATGGACCTCCCTACTAGGATGGACTGGAGGCCGTGCAGCCAATACGTTCCGATTACTGTAACCGATAATCTGCCTATTGTATGACCAGCTTTAAGGAAAATTACACTTCCAACAACAGAGGGTGAGAGTTGTGACCACAAGAGGGCAAGACTACTAATTACAATGTATTTGTGCGCCCTCTCTGTGCATACTGCTTCAGACTTCCTCATCAATTTTAAAATGTAAGCTAAGGGAGCGGTTCTGAATGCCTGCAAATGGTGTTGGTTTAACAAGCAGAATCATATTTAAATGAGACATGTCTTGTAAAGCGAATGCACCGTCATAGACGACCTTAACATTTCTGTTACCTTGTTTATTTATATTGTTGCTGCACTTAAGTACCAAAGGGGTTAAGCGGGTGATGGACTTTACTTGTGTTGCCTTGTTTATACTGCGGTGGAAATAATGTTCTTGTGACAAATCTTCTCGCTTGTGTGAGAAATAGAATTAACACCAATTGCCATCCAGATGAGTGTGGCTTCCATGCAAATGTGCTTCTTGCGCTGAGAGACGCTTTTGATGTGGTAATGCACACACGGCTTCCTTTCATTTTTGAAAGTGCCGGTCATTGTTTTTTACACAGAGAAGTGTCTTCTTGAAATGGGCACATCCTGATCACTCCACAATTCATTCCCCTTGAACATTGGATAATATTATTGGGTTTTAGCAGACAGCGCTTGATTTGCTTTTGAATAGTAATGGAACCATGTTTGGCAAAGGGAATTTTGCAGGTGTTATCGTTCACATGCTGGAAAATGGATAGATATAGACGGTTGTTATTGTAAACACTTAGATCTGTAAGTAATGGCTAGTTTATTCAGCACTAGTCATGTAATGTACAGTTATAGCCGTAATTTTATTGTGTTCTATTATGCTTGCAGACTCTCCCAAATATTCACAGAGGGTCCCAAGAACATCACCTTTTCTCAGTGCATATTGTGTCCCATTTCCCAGGAGGTCGAGCGATGTTGTCAGGATCAGTATTCCATGCAATATTTACTATTCTAAATGATATTCTGAAAACTGCAAATTATCAATTCAACAAGTGGTATCTGATGAGTGTAATACATAGGGATACACAACCTTCTACAGTGGTCCAGTGGGGAAAAAAAAATTCAGGGAAGCCCTACAGGTCTGGGGAACTATTGACCATACAGCTTCAGAAGCATTTTAATAAGCATTTTGGTTGGTAGCCAAGGAATTTGTAAGCTAACAATATAATAACATTAATAACATCCTATAATCAAAATAACAGATAAACAGTAGCACTTAATCTGATTTTATTCTTTTAATAACTTATATTTTTACGTGAATTTCCATTCATTGAGTTATCTAAATAATCACTGTTTTATGTTTGATTAGGATATTATTTTAATACACTAATTCATTGACCCTTTGGAGAAAACGTGCATAATCCAGGTTTCGGTAAACACTGCTATATTTGTTTCTCATGTCCATAGTCTCCCACTGTATTGCCCCAGCAGTAAAGCTCCATGCTCCCTATAGTGACAAGCAGGTGCAGCAGTCAGCGGTGTCCAAAACCAGAGTTAGCCATTGATATAATTTGGCGCAGTTCCAAACCATCTGGGAATGTATTCATGAAGTGGTTAAATAAGGGGAATTACAGTTTTGTAATTACTTGCTGACCGCTAATCAGAGGAAATGTTAGGTGCTTACCCAAACGGATCTGTACATGTTAACTTGGCATTTATGGGCAACATTTATGGAGCCCACTCATCCAAAAAATGTGGTGACACTAAAACTTTATCTAAAACTTTTTTTTGCTACTCTAATTGTTATTTTCTATGTTTTTTTGTGACTTTGTATGTTGATTGATCAGTGTTATATACTGTACATGCTTATATATCTTTATCTTATGCTTGGTAGTGGATTGCAATACTATTTTCTATATCAACAATACAGTGTATTTACCGTTATAAATTACAAAATGTATATGTGGTCGACATTGTAATCAAGAGTATTGGCTGCAAACCGTGATAGTGGTTTTTAAGGCCATGCTCTGTTTTTAGATCTGACTGAAACCAAGAAACGTTATCCTGCCATATCAGCTAAAGTCTGACGCCTCTGGAAAGTCTACACAGTGCCATTTCAGAGATCGGATCAGAAAAACTCTGATTACGCAATCTGCGCATATACACGCTGTGAAGGGGTCTGATCACAAAGCAATTTGCTTGATCCAGATTTACGACAAATGGTACTGCTGATAACTTTCAAAATTCATTATAGAAAATGGGAATGGTTATCAACGTGGTTTAGCCCAGAAGTAACTAATTTCAAGCACTTTCTTAAGTCTGGATCCAGCCCTTTGCGTGTGTATCTGGGGTGGTGGTCTCAAGTGTGGGTCCAGCACAAATATTGACCTAATCTCCATTTAGATTCTGCCACATTGCCACGTTATTTGCTTGTCACTAAGGCATAAACCACCTAATTGCCCAAATATATTTCAAAGTTTATGGATACCTTCAATTTTATAGTAATAAGCACTGTAAAGTAGTCATGTTTGCATATGATTGCAGTTTCATAAGAATAATTGTCTTGTGTCTAGCATATACGTTTTGAATAAGGGTTCCTAAATTTTAAGCTACCCGGATATAGTTCTGCGTTTCAGCTCATAACACTGAGGGAAGATTATTTTAAAACGAGTAGGTAATGTCATTAAACAAAAGCACCTGGTAGAATGAACCCATGGTCGGGAAATAAAGGCTACCAAGGAAGATGCGAGACTGAGAAGCAGGTGTTCTTCTGCCTCTATCTCTTTGATTCTTACACTGGAATAAACTGCTTGATTTCACAGTGTGACTTCAGGGCTAAGTTTGGAGGATTGCTTGGCATAAAGCAGCTTCTTGGTGTTCATAATCTTCTCTGCTCATGTCCTTAATCAGCTTTGCAAACCAGATTTTGTACTTATTTCTTACATCGGTTGTGGTGTTTATATCAAGCTTTTGCATGGAAATGTAAAAGTATAAGTCTATTTTCTTTTATAACCTGACTCAAAATATGTCATATTAAGTAATATTTTGCTGTAGATGTTGAAGAAATGTTTTAAATATTTTTCTCTGGCTAGAGCAAAAATAGCTAGAATTTAATAAATGATTCGGGACCTCTTGCTTTGTGCCACTGGTTATGTCACTTGTCCTGTATCCGGCTGTCTGCAATATTCCCAAAATAAATCATGGCAAAGAAATCACAAAGAATTCCTGCATATAGGAAATGTTTGCTTAAAATATATACATACTTATAGCCATTGGACAATAAAATAAAAAGACATTTACAGATTAGGACACCAAACATAACAATATTAAGTGCTTCAACACGAGTGGGGCTAATAATAATAAAGCTATAACAGATCATCATAGTCAGGATCTTGGATAAAAAGGCTTAACTCATCCAGTGACCATACCATTAGGGGATGTGGTTGCTGGGAAGGGGGCTATATCGTTGTTCTAAATAGGCTGAAAATAAAACTTTGATATTGGTTACGGATCCTGTTTCCTCATTCCCAAGAGCGAGAGGTTGCGGCCAGTTAGGGCTTAAGGCAGTGTTTCTCAACCTCGGTCCTCAGAGACCCTCTAACAGTGCATGTTTTCCAGGTCTCCTTGCTGGAGCACAGGTGTGTTCATTACTAACTGACACATTTTAAAATATCCACAGGTGCTGCTCATTATATCACTTGTGATTCTTTAAGGAAACCTAGAAAATATGGACTGTTAGGAGTCCCTGAGGACCGAGGTTGAGAAATACTGGCTTAAGGGGAACGTAAGGGTTAGGCAGGAGGAGGGTAAGGGTAAGGGCTGAAAAAGGCTAAGATTAAGCTGCAGAAAAGGCAGGGTTATCAAAAGGTTAAGGGTGGTGTTAGGTTAAACACCTTTCGCTGAATTGTTCTTTGCAACTTCGGGAGTCGCATGTCTACTGCTTTTTGTAGACTAACGGCATTCAGCTGTAGTACAATGATCTTTTGAAATAAAGACCATCGAATTGGCAAAGCACACTCACCATTAGCGAGTGAGTCAAGGTCAAGTGAGTCAAGGTTTAAAGGAACATAGGAATCATAACAGAAGGCAATATATAACTTGGGGTACAAACAGCCCCTTTATTCATAAATGGACTTACAAAATGTCCACAGGGCAGGATCTCCTAGTCAGGGTTCAGTGCAATTCACTTCTTTTTTTTTTTATTATTGTAAGGTGGATATTTTTGTTATTTTTCAAATGTTGAAATTGGCCAACAACATATAAAAACATATAACATAAAAAACCATGTAATGTTTTATTACCTCCTAATCCTGTTATACCTACTACGTTTTCATATTTTTGGCCTACATGCTTATAGTCTGTGGCCAAAGCCTCCTTGGCAGTGCCAGGGTTAATTGGTTTGCATAAATATCCCTTATAAATAAAACAAAACTCTCTGAACATCTCTGTGGATGTTTGGGCTTAACCAATCCTGACAGCACACGGTAATTGTTGTTTGGTATGACTCCTGTCAGCCAGTTCATCCAGAACATTTTTCAATTTTCTCCTGAGAAATTGAAGGCTGGATGAACAACAAATGTGTCATGTATAGACAATATAAACATTATCACACTAATGTGCTGCTTACAATGCATAACCTTGCAGAAATACACATTTATAAACCTGTACAAATAAAAAAAAAATATTGATGTTCATTTCATTGTTCACTTATTGATATAACTTGACAGATCGGACATGAGCCTAAGTAACAATATGGGACCTGATTCATACTTAAGAATACTTCCGATTTTAGGTGCGTATATTTAAGAACGGATGAAATGCGCATGCGTAGTAGCTTTTTAATACGCTATTTACGTTGGAGTTAAGTTTGCATATTCCGCACTTCGGATTTTAGGTGCGTTTTTTTAAAGAACGGATCAACAGCGCATGCGTAGTAACTTTTCTACGCTATTAACGTTGGACTTAAGTGCGTTATTTCCATACTTATACACTGCGCACCTAAAGTCTACGTTCGCAGTAACAGACGCAGAAATGGGCTTTCGATGAATAAGTAAATAGGAAGATACGTAGAAATGGGTGGAGGGAGGCATTTAAATCACGCAATGAAGGCGCGGTTATGCATTTGCGCACATTTTTTTGTGCACTGTGGCATAATGTTCCAACCTATTTTATTGTCTGTCTGTCTGTCTGTCTGTCTGTCTGTCTGTCTGTCTGTCTGTCTGTCTGTCTGTCTGTCTGTCTGTCTGTCTGTCTGTCTGTCTGTCTGTCTGTCTATCCTTAAGTGCACTGATAATTGTCTTCAATAGTCAATCAGACAGTGCTATATTTCAGAAGTGTTTATTACATTAGCGCACACTCACTGCTTAGCTTTAGTCTGTTCTGGTGAGAAAGAGTCACTTAAATCTTGAGAAGCCCTGTGCTTACAGAAATTAGGACTGTATGTTATGCCCATTCATTTTAGTTAGTCTGACTCTGCAGAGAGATCATTTACATTAGGTATTATTTTTATTTATTTTCTTAACCCCCTTTATATTGGTTTTTTGGGAACATAAGAAGTGAGAATAAGCTTTGTGAAAAAAAAAAAAAAATTGAATTACTTCGCCACAACCCCCCCCCATCTCCCACCTCCCACAAATCCATATTACATAGAAAGAGAAAAAGTGCATTATAAAGTTCAGCAAATAAAATATTTCAACTTCAATATACAAGTCATTATTTGTTGTTTTTTTTTTTTTTACCTTGCAGTTAGTGCTCCTGCTGAGAGATGTAATTGAAACAAGATTAAAGTTGCCCTCATCATGAGCCATTAATGTAATGCCAGTGAATTCTCTACATTATTTGATATCTGGATAGAAACTTGTAGCAATTTAGGTTAACTATTTTGTTCCTTTTCCAACCAGCCGACCAACTTATTTTTTGCTGTTTTTGAAAGAATTTTCAAAAGGTAAATGTTCCAACAGACAGTTTGAGAAACAGTAAACAGTTTGTGTATTAAACATACTGCACAGTTTATTGTTACATGCTCTTCTGCATATTGATAGCATAAATTTCCCGGTTACAATGTGTGGAAGTTCACAAACTCAATTTTTTAAAAGGATATTATGTGATTGTGGCATGTTATTCTGGTTTTGGGTCGGTGGTTTTCTACCAGTCAATTTTGAAATTGCTCTGTAATTGATTGCTCCTGCCCCAGCGAGGACGAGCAATCCAACATTCCCAGAAGAAATCCGCAGTGGTGAGTATTTATGCAACCCTGACCCTTATTTTTATCCTAACCATCCCCTTCCATTACCCTAACCCTCCCTTCCCCGCAGCCTAACCCTATGACTCCCTTCCCCGCAGCCTAACCCTATGACTCCCTTCCCCACAGCCTAACCCTATGACTCCCTTCCCCGCAGCTTAACCGTATGACTTCCTTCCCCGCAGCCTGAAGCTAAGACTCTTCTCCCTGCAGCCTAACCCTTAGACTCTTGAAAACGAACCTCCTGTCCGGTGCGCGCGAGTCTGCAGTGTGTGTTCTGTCAGATACACGGGGGTGCTGCACCGGGTTTCGGAAAGTCAATTGAATGGGTAAATATGCCGAAAAATAAATTCTGCTTACTTACCCATTCATTAAGGAAATCTATTTAGGCATATTTTCGAAATACAATCTGAAATCTAAAACCAAAACATACAAACCAAAAATTCTGCAGAGCTACACCAGTCATTATATTAAGCAGTGTAAGATTTTAAATCCAGACAGTCTCCTTATATGAGTAAATCAATAAAGGTGTTAAAATTATTAGATTAGTGACTAGACTCGATTAGTGACTGTTATTAGACGTGCACTAGCAGAAGAGTGACTGTTATTAGACGTTCACTAGCAGAAGAGTGACTGTTATTAGACGCGCACTAGCAGAAGAGTGACTGTTGTTAGAAGTGCACTAGCAGAAGAGTGACTCATATTAGATGTGCACTAATAGAAGAGTGACTGTTATTAGACGCGCACTAGCAGAAGAGTGACTGTTATTAGACGCGCACTAATAGAAGAGTAGCTAATATTAGATGTGCACTAATAGAAGAGTAGCTAATATTAGATGTGCACTAGTAGAATATAGAGGAGGAGTAGTAGTAAAGTGGCTCATCTCTCATCTTCTTAATACATGTCATTTCCTTACTCTCTTATACCACTTCCCCACACTACATGTGAGATGGGCATTGATGATATGATTATTATACATTGTCTTCCCCATGTAGCTAGCCAATGTAAATGTGATGCCCTTCCACTAGCAGAAACATGCAACACACAGGGCTAGTTTTATTTTCAACTATTCTGTATCTTGGTGACAAATACACACGTGCTATAGGTGGGAAAATAGTGACTCCCCAACGTATCAATCAACTTGCCATTTTGCTCTTTAAAGTATCTACTGATTAGGAGACTTCTTGAAATGCATATATGTTACCATCATTATGAATGAGATTAAGAGTGCAGTAACACTCAGAGGACTGCATTGCTTGGTAACATGCAGCCTCTCTCCACACATACATCCCTTGGTAATAGCTCTGCCTGAAGAACAAGCCAGTTAATTACCTAACATGGCTATTGGCCACACTGATGAAACAGGACACCCACATTGTAACACTGCTCTCAGTAGACAACAAGTGATCAAGGGATTTAAATTCAACATAACCTAATAAGTCAAGAAAAGTAGGTTGTATATTTCCAGGAAACAGATAACTAGTCATCTTAAAGAAGCAGTAAACCTTAATGATGACTTTGTTGCATGTATTACCCAGTTACACAACCGTTGTATTACAGTTTGAGAGTCCAAAAATGTGTGCTTCATTTCCTATATACTATTGGAGTATTCCTCTTGCAGCACAAAAACAAAATAGACAATTTCCATCACAATAGCAGCTTTCCAATACTCATCTATTTATACAGGAAGAGAAAAAGGGGGATCTTATGAAATTTCATTTGCTTTTAAATGTCAAGACATTTACATACAATTGCAATAACTTCAATAGAGAAATAGAGGAGATGGTACCTACTAGAAAACTACGTAGACTGTGGTACCAGCAATTGTTTAACCGCGCAAACCTAACACGCGTTTCGCCTTCTGCTATTGTAACTAATTACTGAACGGATGTCCGGTGGCACCATTTGGAAAAATCGTACACCGTTTGTTTTTGCCACACAGAGGTATTTCTTTGTATGAGGGTGATTGAAGGGAGGGCCAGATACGGACCCGGAAGGGGGAAGCATGATCTTGCGATCATTAGTTTTGCGCTAGGGCCAGGTTCCCGTCTCAGAACAGGGTGAGTGTTTTGACCTCTGTTTACACGTTCATGGTGTTTCTGTGAATGCTCCTTTCATTGACGTTATTGATGTTTGTCCATTTATATTTTGTCTGGTTATTTATAGCTATTTTTTAGTATGCGATAATAAAGGTTAAATGTTTTAACCATCCTCAGCTAACTCTGCATTACTGAAGGTGTGCGCGGTAAACAATTGCTGGTACCACAGGCTACATAGTTTTCTAGTAGGTACCATCTCTATTTATCTATTTATACAGGAATGTTGTCTTACAGAAGGGATACATAGTTGTGTGTAATTAAGCATTACATTGAGATTAAATGCAGGCACATATGTATACTTTAAGAAAGCCTGCACAGCTCAGGGGCATTTGGCATTTGCACCAGGTATTAAGGGCTGGTTTTTGAGAATGATGCAACCGAAAGCTTAATTTTTGCTTTATTTTAATACTGAAATTCTACATTCCTGAATGGGTATCTTGTTGAAAGACCCATTTTCAACAAGGTACTCGATTTAGAGTTAGGCTGTGGGATGATGATGGTTGGGGGAGGGTTAAAGTTAGGCTAGGGTTAGGTGCTGGAAGTGGAAGATTAAAGTACAGAATACTTACCTGTCACCATTACACTGTTCGAAAACAGTGTACTCCTCGGAGCCACCTTTTCTAAGAGAAGACTGGCAACCCACTGCCACAAAGTAATCTGCCAGAAGACAGATTTTATAAGCAGTGAACCACACCCCTAGAGGGTCAGTGCACCTCAACATGACTTAGAGCAAAAGGCAGGGCTGAGGGTTATTTGTGAACGTAATGGAGACTTTCTTAGCTTGTGGGTAACTGAGCCAGGTACAGACCCCATATTAAATAAACTTTTATTGTAGCCCTATTTTTTCTATTGTAAATGTTTTCAGTCTTTTATTCCTCTTTAATCAGTAAAGCATGTCTATTTGATCATAGAGATCACATTATTTATATAGTTCTTATTTAGTGTGAAAATAAAGGGTTCGGTAATATGATTGGGAAATAAAACTATGTAGTCATTATCTCTGAATGTCTATTAATGAATATTACATAGCACAATGAATACTCTACCTTCCAATTGTATCCATTGTTTAATAGGTTCAGTCTTCTTTTACTGAATATCCAGTAATTGATTATTGAGTTTGCATTGCCTGTTCCCTTGTTATTTATATTGGATTTTTGTGCTGTTGACCCTGGAGTTTTGATTTGAGAGCTGTTATATAAGACACGGCTGGCCAGCTGCATGCCCCAGTAATGTGGTCGTTTGTGCTACAGGCTGGAGAATTCACACAGAAAGCACGCACAGTCATCCTACTTGATGGAGAGAGTGACTGAAGCTTTATATGTGGCTTTTCAGGCAAAATGAGAAAATGGATCCCATTCAGCAATTGATTGCTCCTTGGCCTCCTTAGTCTTTTTTTTTTTCACTTCTTAGCCCTAGAGATGCTCAACCAGAGTCGAGAAGAAATGGCTGTGTTCACAGACAAACTTATCAGATGTGCAGGACATTTTATTATAACATCAAATGGCCTGATCCATGATAAAAACACAGATCCCTTATGTAGCTTCCACAACGGTGGCTAGCTTACAAAATTTGTGATCCAAAATACTGCACGCAGAACGGCCTACCGGGAAATTTCCCGGTAAGGCCTATGGCCAATCCGCCGCTGAGAACAGGTCACCCTTCCCCACTACACTCCTACATGCAGATGGTGGATCCGTGCCCTGGACTGTACCATAATTATTCCGCAAAACACTCTGTGTGAGTGAAACACTGGATCGTATGTAAGGGCTCAGCCAAACCCTTACTGTAAGATTTAAATGCCAAAGCACACCCACCATGCATATCTCAAAAGTGCCCCCCTTGCGGTGGCTGATTTCTGCACAGAATGTTGTGTATGTAAATATGTGGGTTTTATTCATTCAGGATCAGTCCCAAGATTATGTTCTAACTTCTGAATGGCAATAACAAAATGTATTTGTTTTAAAGTTAAAATGCCTACATTTCTCACCATTATTGTCTGAGATATTTATCTTCCTTTGTGTCACTTTGTGGAAGTCACTAAGAGGCTTATTCAATTGACTTTGAAGATGGGAAATAAGTGCAAAGTGTGCCTATCCCCATCTATTATGATAGCCAAAATTTACAGATTTTAATACACACCTCTCTGGGTTGCGAGATAAAAACCATGATGTAGATCTGCGAACTGCGACCAGACATGATGGTCAGTTGGGTTCTCCCCTATGGGTCCTCTTTTCATGATAACATATTGCATGCAGTTACAGCTACTTATTGCTATGCAGAGAATCCTCAGTGTTACATTGAACACCAATTTAATTACCAGTGTCATATAAGTGCCATTAGCTCTGTAATCTACCCAGCATTTTTTCAGAAAAATATACCAATATAGTGCTAGCGACTAATTCCTGGCTGCTTCTTGGCCAATACAACCAGAACGTCTATACTTTTAATGGATTTCTTTTTGTGTTTTGTCTGCTCTTTAAATGATTGGAGAGGAGCAGTGCAGTGCATTACAGCAAGGTCATGTGAGGTTGTTTTCCAATTTGTTTTGCTTTTCCCCTTTATACTGTTTCTCTGTTTATAGCTTTTAAAGCAGGGAACTGCTTTAGGTTATATCCCAGGACAGAGGCAGAACTTTCCGGTATCACATTATTAAACTATTTCATGGAAAATTCTTATATTACACAGTAATGTGATTATAGTCATCTTCTGGGCATTCAGATTCACACGTGTGGTCTAGCTGGTGCTGTATATCTGAAAAGCGTGGCCTGACACTGGATGGGTAGGACTAGGCCGGACCAGTTGAGACTGGGGGCGGAGCTAGGGGACTGCTGCCTGGTATAAGCTGTCACAGGATGACTACTTAAAATAGTGCTCAGCACTCATACATGGAGTGCAAAGAGCTGTTTTAAGCTCTCAGACAGCTTGCTTACAGTGCAAGGCCCCCCTCTCCTCTAGGTCCTGCAGCAGCAGCAGCCCCCTATAGTTTTGCATCTGCCCAGGGGTGTTTATAATAATCCTTGAGATCTTTATCTACACTTTTACTGACAGCCCATCATATAAAATCACAGATAAGGTATGATTTTGCTTACGTGCAATTTACATCATCCTATTTTTATATTGTTTATTTGCAAATGTAATATTAAAGTTGGGGGGGATAAGGAAAAAAAAACTGCATCTCCGCAGATAACTTTACTGTAACATGTTGTCATGTACCTTTCCCAGTGCCCAGTCCATAACCTTTCAACTAGTGTCCCATGCATCTTTCCCAGTTCTACTAGTATGTAAGATGTTGGGCGTATCCCCGACATCATGAGGTTGATTTTTGCACCCCGTGGTTGTCCCATATGTAATTGAGCAGTAAAGACCTTATATTTGTCTGAGTGCTACAATATTTTTGTAACTATTTAACATAGGACCATAATTTGATACGGGTGTGTGTCCCCACGTAGAAAATTAGAATTTCAAGAATTCAGATTCCTCCCAGCCAGTTGCGAACTGGAGGAGGAGGCATTCAATCAATCCATGGAGCACCGAGCTTTCGGTGCTCTGAAAACTTATTAAAAGTAGTCCCCTAATTCTTACCCTAACCCTCCCCTCTCACTACCCTAACCGTCCCTTCCTGGCAGCCTGACCGTAACCCTCCCTTCCCTGCAGCCTGACCCTAACCCTCCCTACCCCACACAGAGAGGTTACTCACCTGTTCCTTGGTCCGGTGGTGGCGGAGATGCGGCGGAGGGATATCTTCTTTGCGAAAGTGAATGGGTGAATACTCACCCATTCTGATGAAAAAATTTCTAAAGCTGTAAGTATTCGAAAAAGGGACATTCGAAAAGTAACTTTCGGATCTCCCTTTTTCGGAAGCCACAGTTTCTTTCCGGAGATTGCAACAGATTTGATACAGTGGGTAGCATAGCTACAACCACAGGACCTGAGGCTGTGATTGTTGATTGAGAATATGGCATAATGGTACACATACACAGCCAATCTTGCCTATGTTTATCGCCTCTGTTTTGTGTGGTTTCTAGGGAAGATAGGCTGACTGCAGATCATTATCTTTGGATAACATAAAGACTTGGACCTGTTGCCAGTGACCATCTTCCACTGTTTTTGCCCACATCCTGGGATCATTAACTTTTAAATGAATCCTACCTTGAACTAATCTAACTTCTAGTCTTTTACCATTTTTGACCACAAAGAAAGTGCTTCCGGAATTATGTATGGGAATATATTGTATATATTCGCTTCTTGCTATGAATTATGACATTTAGTTATTCTTGTCATTGGTTTTTATGAATATTCTTGTGTCCTTAACAAATCATGCATTGCAGTAGCTTTGTCCTCGAGTTCTCTACTATACGAATCCCCACTGGTAATCCAGTGTATAAGCCTATTACAAACCTACCACATGGATTATGTTTGTTATCTGACCTTTTATTATTATTATTATTATTATTATCCTTTTTCCTTTTTGAGTTAAACAGATAGAGCACTTTTAGGTTGTTTAACCATGGTCACATACACTTTTTTTTTTATTAACTTTTATGTTTTTGCAAAAAGTCCCCAAACTTTCTCAGACATTAGAACCAAATTATCTTTTGGATTTTGTTTCACACCACCAGCGTTACCTCCTCCATCCCATAATGTACGTCATAAATGTATTACTGTTCAGTGATTAATTCATTTTCAAACATTTTTCTATAAATATGTGTTATCTGAATTTATTCTTAATTTATGTACTAGCATTACAGCTGGCCCAACACAGCTCTGCCAGGCTTGTACTTCAGCTATAAGCGGATATTATTATTAATCAGGTTGATTGAAGTGTGAGTGGGCACCACAAAAGTTATTCTAATGTACAAATTAATTTAAACACCAAGAAATTAACTGTCAAATGAAAAAAAAAACATGTTCTCACTGCTATGATCTATATACTGAAGTAAGCAATTATTTAATAGATACTGTAGTAAAGAAAGTATTAAAGGTATCCCCTATGTACTATTAGACATTACGTTAACGTTATTCTTGGTAGCATTTGACTTTAGTTAGGGGATTTGTTATTTACATCCATTTTCCTTTTTGCATCTGTCCTTTAAGTTGACTAAGATATAATAACCTTTATATCACCAGATTCCCTGCAGCATCAACAAGTATTTCATGACACTTGTGTGCCGACTGTGAATATGTGATGTTTATGATGTCAGTGATGGGTTATAGGTTAGCAGGAAAATGCAGACACCTACTGGCAGAAAGCAGTCCGCACAGAGCAGTGATGGAAGAATTGTGTCGTTTTGCTGCAGGGGTGTTTGTGTGACACCTCTTTGTAGCCTTATAGATTGAATTGTTCTGTTGTCAACCCAACGCATTTTACTTACCGAAAAATAATCTACAATGAGAGAGAAATGGAAATGGTGGTTTTTATTAAGAGAACCTTATAGTAATGTTCAGCAAAGACAAATTACATTAACGTACATGCTAAAGGAATAGGTTGGTGCAGTATTAGCCGTACATTGGTCTGACAACCATGAATACGTTGTTTAGGCGTTTTACGCTGCACGTACTTACGCACCTAAGCACGCCCATACTGTACAATTTAAATGCCTCACCCCGCCTCTGAAGCGCAATTACGGGTGTCGTATAGCTGACATGCCCCATCATCCGTAGTTACGCTGAAGATACGTGATTGGCCCTTACGCTGAGAGTTACATGGCGTAATAGCATTTTTACGTCTCCGTCTAGCATGCTTAGTTCTGGATCTACCCCATGAGCATGCGACGTAGGGTTGTAGCTAAAACACCTTTTTATATTCACTTGTGTTCTCCTTTGTTGCATGGTAATAGACAAGCTCAGATTTGAGGCACAAGCAGGGGATGTCGTACAAGCGAGACTGGTTCTAGAGGCGCATGTATAAATTATTGGAATGTCAGGTGCATAATAATCCTCATTCATTTTCCTTTTAAACTCTGGCCCTTTGAAATATTGGAGTGGAGCTTTGTTAGACGCTTTTTGTGCCTCCTAATAATTGTTTTGCTTCCGATAAGGAAAAATAATGTAATTCATTTATTTTATTCCTACCCTCGTTGTTGCTGTTGTCTGCAGCGTCTAACAGGTGTTTATTAGAATAAATTTGCATCTTGCGATTAATGTTTTTCCTTTCTTCAGCCATCTATCCCCTGTCATCATTATGTTCTGATGTGTTGGAGAATATCCTATTTTCACATGTAAATTCTTTTAATATAAAGAGGATGTTGCAAAGTGAATTTTAATGTCACTCTCTTCTCTGTAAATTGGGGGGAGGTAGAATGCGGAGAAAATAATGAAATGTAAACCAAACC
>WWET01000048.1:319343-337100 GCA_011038615.1 Limnodynastes dumerilii
TTTTTTTTTTTTGTTCCTGAAGAAACATTTTAATTCAGGTTATTGTTGTTGAGACTGAAACCGGGTATCTCAGAATTCCTTTGATTGGCCACAGTTGAATGTCTAGTCACATAAAAGTCCCCCTCTCTGAAGTAGCCCTGTTTCAGTCACTCTGCTCAGCTAACCCCCATTGATAAATGATGCTGTCGAGGCATTTTTTTTTTTCTTCTTCTTTTAAACAACATCTTTGAGTGGCAGATGCTAAGGAGGATTGGAACAATATTTAGCTTAAGCAGCTTATGAAAGAAACATTTGTTTTGTATAACTCCATTGTGATATCTGAAAGATGTGCCTTGATAATGCACTGGAGTGTGCCTTTCTTTTTAACCCGACTAGCTGAACTCCTGGAGCCATGTCACCACAGAACTGCTGTTCCTAATACACACAAATTCAATAAATATTCCGAAAGATTACTTTCTTTTTTTGTTTTTCTTTTAATGTTGGCTAATGCCTAAATGGCTGCTGTAATGTGCCTTACAGTGAGGTTTTGTTTGTGGAAGAGCTGCTTAAAAGCTTGCATTTGTATATGGTTCTTTTGTGACAGTACCGTCTGTCAGGGCTCAGTGTAGAATCCTTTTCAGCACCATGGACACTTCACAGGTTACAGTAAATGTCTTGTGATTCATTTGTGCAGTGTATGAACATCACTCCTTGTGTCGGCTGTGGCATAATATCTTCAAACATCAAATAGGGGTATTACTATAGTTGTTGACAAATGAGACCTACTAGTAGTTTTTCTATGTTGGACTGGCAGCTCTGTTCATGAAACGGTGGGGTGTTATTAATCTGTGTATGAAAGGGCTGAATGCATTATCTTTGAACTGGACCCTGGAGCAGACCGCAAAATGAAAGAGTGACCAATGAATTGTTAGAAGATGGCTGGCCGCAGAGGTCCTCAGGCTCAGGTGGCTGCCTGACATAAGTTTAGCTCAGCTCTTTCATTAATTTGTCACGCAGTAGCCTGCTCCTGCTGCTCCAGCACGTGCCAGCTTAGTGTCAGAGTGCTTGCCCGCCAGACGGCCCACTCAGACCTAGTATCCTGCTGTTAACAGGATCAGAGGCTTTGCTGTAGCAGTGTGCAGTGTGGAGTCCTGGCAACAGCCAAAGCACTGTGCAGAATAAGCATTGCTTGTAATGAGTTGTGAATGGCAATATTCGTTCCCCTTAGAATTGCGTACCGGCTTGTCTCCTCTCCAAGGAAGTTGGGAAGCATATTCATTAACTGAAAGTCTCGAGGAGTTCAGCCAATAATGACCACAGCAGTAAATTTCTATGTGACTAAATTAATGAGCAAGAGCCTGTGTGCTGCTAGCATTTTCCTGGCTTTAACACAATCTACACTCCTCAGAATACTTTTTGTTTAAACAGATTTGTGATTCTGAAACAATGTACAAAATTAAGCCATTAAAAAAAGAATCTGTCTAAGCTATGGAAACCCATCCCTTACATAATATAAAGCCTCCCATTATTTTATTCTCTGACTGTATAAACTCTGACCATCATCACACTTTTTTCCCTTTAAATCCCTCCAGCAGTTTAAAGGGCAGATGAACTTTAAAGTATGACTTGTTTTATGTTGGCTGTAACTGTTCAGATGACTAAAACATTTGGGGGTGTTATTCAATTAAGCACCCAGAGGCGGAAACTGCATGAAGTGCCCATGACAGGAGTGGGCTAGCACAGATCCCTTCTTGCTTCTGTGTGGGAGGAGGAAGGGGGGTTGTTGAGGTCAAACTGACAAAGTGCATTCCACAGTATTGAACTTCATAGGAGAGTTAAGTACCATAGACCTGATTCACACTTAAGAATCTTCTTAAAATAAGAACTTAAAGTCACTCCTGGGCAAAACCATGTTGTTTTCAGGGAGAGTCAAGTTAATTGTATTCTTTGCATTCAGGAATACATCTTTGAATTGCTTTCTGAAAACAGATACTGACCAGCTTTACTATTACACTGTTATTTAGACTTGGGCTGGGAAATATCACCTCTCAACACTAGTACTGTTTGCAACAGATGAAATATGACTCCCCTGCAATCAACATGGTTTAGCCCAGGAGTGACTTTAAGTTCTTATTTTAAGAAGATTCTTAAGTGTGAATCAGGTCCTATGTGTCTTAATTTTCTAGAAAAATAATTACTGGTTTGCATTGCGAGACAATTACTTTTAAATCATTCTAATAACTAAACGATTTTAGCCAATGTTTTTTCTCCTGACACAACATGACCATATAGAAAGCAATAGTGAACTTTCATTTTCCCAAAAATACATGTAATAAACACATTGGGCCAAATCCTAAATAGGGGGATTTTCAATATTTTTTATTTTGGCAGGATGCCCACATTGCTGAAAGCCGTCAAAGCCTTCTGAAGTTTGAAACCCCCTTATCCTGTTGATCATGCATGTAATTGAAAAAGATTAAAGCTGGGTACACACTGGAGGTTTTTTGTAACAATGCGACATCTGTAATGTTATTACTCAAGATTTGAGTTCCTGATTTGTATAATGGTTCATATGTACACATTGAAGTGATTTAGCAGTGGATCTGCCTTTATTCTTGTCGGGACAGCATACACACTCATTAATGGAGAAGACATTGTTGATCGTGAAAATTAGCTGCTTCCAAATATTAAATCAAACGTTTAGATGCTGTTTCTAACAATTCTACTGCTTTGCTGAGCTGTATACACTGGTAAGATGTTGCTTGAAACTAGATAATTGTATGATCTGCATGATATTGACAAATAAATTACCATTGTGTACCCAGCTTAAAAGTAATAAGGGATCAAGTTGTTGTTGTGAGTGTTGGTGGGTTGTTTTTTTTTTGTTTGAGGCTTTTTTTTTTTTTCACATTTAATGGCTATCAGTTCTACGAATACCTCATAACAGCCACATGTCAATTAGCAAGATTATCACTTGTTTAAAATCTGGGCGTATGTAAGTGAAAGTGTGGTGAGAGTGTAGGTTATCCAATGTTGGTGTCCTATAATTACTAAAAAAAAATAAGTAACAACAAAGTTAGGTGTATAACTAGCAATGGAGGTATATTGATTTGCAACTGAGTGACACCTGGTCCAACAAGCAGTGTGACAACCAACATTTGTGGTGAAGATTTTTCTGCACACTACAAAACCTGTGTGAGTTTTCCCGAAAGATCTATATACCGTGCGTTAGCATTGGCTTTGTCTTTACTTTTTAACCACTAAAGACATCAAAAGTTCCTAAGAATCTACACCTTGATATTATACATGTGTTATTTATTCTGTTACCCTTCTCATTCATTTTCTATATTTATTTTTTTGTTTGCTTTTTTTAATTGTAAAAAAAATGATTTTACTGTCATTGTACATTTTTGCTGCTTGAATTCAATTTCTTGGTGTATACTTAACATGACCCCTCCAGTTATGAGGAAAGGGCTCTTTATCTTGAAGCAATAATCCAGAGCCACAGAG
Organism: Limnodynastes dumerilii; assembly: GCA_011038615.1. Lineage (NCBI taxonomy): Eukaryota > Metazoa > Chordata > Amphibia > Anura > Limnodynastidae > Limnodynastes > Limnodynastes dumerilii. Next base: position 322,833 of record WWET01000048.1, read on the forward strand.
AAGTAGTGACGTTTGAAGACTTTGCATCTCAAGTCTTCTCTCCAACTCCCAGTTACTCCCTGGTTGGCTTGGGTGAGTAGATGTGTATATTTTATGTGTACTATTATGTGTTACATCTGGTAATGCGTTTGGCAAGGAATGCAAACCAACCAGTGTATAAGATACTTATTTCGACATCTTGAAATGTTAATACTGGGCTAAAAATGTTTATGCTGCCTTTATTTATGTTGATGTTATTCATGCTTCTTTCTTAGCAGTTTTTTGTTTTTCTTTTTGCTATAAACCTTCAGAATGGCAATTGGTCTGTCAGGTGTGTGTCTTGTTAAAAATTTGTTGCTGAGAAGCAATGTCTGAATGTTTACCGATCACAGAGTTTTGATACCAAACTAAAGGGCAGGCAAGCATGCTCATTGCAGCAGAGTTGCTTCCTGTTAGTGATAAATAAGGATTATGCTACCCAGACACCAAGGTCAGGGATTAATGGAGAAAAAAAAATGCTCTGGTGATGTTTCCATAGGACAAGTTTAGTACATACTGTTGCTTTAGTCCCTTAGAAACACAAATATATGCATTGGTTCACACATTCTCTTTTTGTTTGCTGTTGTTTTTAATAGGATAACTAGCCATTCCAGTGAAATGGAGGTAGACTTGATCATTTATATTGCTTGTGGTATGACACAAAGGTGTCAAGTGCTAAGAGAAGTGTGAATGTTCTTAAAAATATAAAAGAACATAAGAGAAACTTATTTCTGTGACGGAAGGATATCCCTATTATGATTATCTGAATAATTCAGCAATAAACATACTTATTGGTTTGGGATATAGTCGTGTATGATATACTTATCAGTCTGATGGGCCCGGATTCACAACCCTGGACGTATTGCACATATGTCCTTAATTTACTGCATATATGCAATCTACGTAACAAAACGATACGTAGATTACATAAAATAGTTACTACGTATGCGTAGTAGCTATTATCGGTAAATTAAGGACGTATAGGCAATACGTCTGGGGTTTTGAATCTGGCCTATGGAGAGGAGCTTGATGCCGCTAGATCGACTATTCTTCATTCATCTGTGACACCTGAAAATTTGGCACTCAATGAGGACACCTGCTGGATACTTAAGGTCTCATCATGACACAGACGGGCGAGTATTATGGTATTTTTAATGTTCGTTGTAGGATTAGGAATAGTGGGCTGTATTCAGAGAATCGTTTTTGTGGCGACTTGCGTGCGTATTTTTAGGAACGTTTCAACTGCACATGCGTAGTAACCCTATTTACGTACTTTACATAGAAAATATGCGCATAAGTGCCTCACGGACGCAATTGGGGACTTACGCACGCATCTCGGATACACAGAGAAATTTACATAAAAGTGGGTGGGGCATTTAAATGAACACATGGAGGCGCGGTTATAAAGAATCGCATGGACGGAGGACACATACGCACGCAACTACTCACAGAAAGTTACAAGTGGTCTATGGAGGCGAAGCCACCGACACCATGGCCACTAGAGGGGAACGTCATGGGTGTGAGGGGACTTGGCCGGCAACGTGTGTGGAGGTTTGGCCTGCACCGCGTGTGCGTATAATTGCGTACTTAAAGAAACTGTTCTCTGAATACGGCCCGGTATACTGTTATGGGACAGTTAGGGTTAGGCTGTGATGACAGTATTGTTAGGGTTATGCTGTGGTGAGGCTATTGTTATGGTTAGTGTAATTTTTTTTTATCATTTGTAATTCTCCAGGTTAAAGCCCTTTTCTAGTAAGTAGGTTACATACCCCGTTCACACTGAGCCAAAAACCCGGGACTTTGCCGGGGCAAGACCGAAAATCCCGGGTCTAGGCTCAGTGTGAACTGAACGACCCGCGTCGACCCGGGTAGAGAGACCCGGGAATCAGACACGGGATTTGGCTGTAAAATTAAGTTTTTTTGTTTTTTTTTAAATCCGTGTTTTACTTAAATAAAAAAAAAAAAGAAATAACTTAAATAAATAAATAAATAAATAGCCTAACAGGGCATACTGATGCTTGTAGTGCTACAAGCACTAGCATGCCCAAGGATACCGGGGCATGCTGGTGCTTGGGGAACCACAAGCACCAGCATGCCCTGGTTATCCATGGTTATGCTGGTGCTTGTAGTACTATTAGGCAAAAGAAGGTATGGGTGCGGAGGCATACAAATCCTTTTCGAATTGGTTGGGTGGTTTTTATCCCTTCACAGCTTGGAAGGCCTGGAATCTAGGCCCACAGAATATTTGGGAATTCTGTGTTACTTTCATTTAGTTCACGATATTTATGCGAATGATTGAACTGGCATGTGGAGGGCATACGATGATAGGTTTAGGAACACAACAAGCCTCTGCACCCCATGACGAAGGTGATCCCACACCGAAACAGCTGTCAGGGGGGTGGCTGCATTATGATCCTGCATTCATCATGGCATTTGAACTTTATGTTAGATGACATTTTTCATGTCTGCTTTTCACATTTATGATGCCACTGTGATTGCTTGACGTTTACATGGATCTTGCTTTGTACCCTACATCACATTATGTGTGAATTTACGTGCTTCTTGTCTGGGATCATCCTTGTTCCATACATTGTATCTTGATATCCTATTGGTGTGCAGCCACTAGCACTTTTTGTTGCTAAACTGTATATATATATATATAATTTTTTATTTTAATTTTTTTAAATGAGACCTCAGGAGACACCCCTTAAAGCCTAAATAGCTGCTGTGTAACAGCACCCCCTCTCAGTTGCTGCTCCCAGACAAGCCTACAAACAGTATACACACAAAATTGAAGTTGCTCAGATCAGTTTATAGGAAAGTGCAAACAGATGCATGGAAGGCAGGGATAATCTGCTAGCAACAGAAACACAGGAAAGGAAATGCCCCAGCAACACTCCCGCTTCAATTGTAGCTTATTAATCTAATAGGTTGTGTTTACTTTCTTTTTATTTACATTGACAACATTTTCACCTCTCTACTGATCAGTTGGCGCCACCTCCGGGTACCATCCACTTGATTGCGGTCTAGGGTTTTTTCAGATGAGGTCAAGTAATGATTAGAAGTAAAAACCATTACATTGCCTCACTGACAATCCCATTTGATCAAGTCTAGCCTGAATCTTTCTCTCTCTCTTTATTGTAGTAGTGCAAAATGAATAAAGTAAAATGACATTACAGTGTGTTAGGGAATTTAGAATGTAAGTTCCAATGAGGAGGAAGTGATGTGAACGATTGTTTAAAAGTGCTCCGTAATATAATGGTGCTATATAAAAATGTGTTAAATAAAATGTGTGTCCTGAATTTACTTGTTAATATATTGTGTCGGAGGAAATATTATTTTAAATGATATTACTGTCCTGTAACACAGTAAAACTTAGTGTGACACTTTTATGGAGAGAACTATTGTATAGTTACTGCCATATGCTGTAACGCATTTAAAATCTCAGATTTAATAAAAAAAACAAGAAAAAAAAAACCTTTTTTTCTTACATGTCACTAACTATGGTAGGACATTTGTTTTAAACCAATTTTCCATTCTACTGTTAAAATAAAAAAGGTACAGTACAGTGCTATTACATTGTCATGGAATTTTCCATTCCGTCAGTAAGAGAGAGGAAAGAGCTTAGACCCCAGTCTAGAAAGAGGGATTGTCATAGTGATTTAACTCCGTATATCATCTGTATGAAACTGCATCCTTGTCACTAGATGATTCTCACATGGTCATTTTGTAAAAGTGAGGTTATTGTTACTGATTGTTACATTTAGATACCTAATTGATCAGATGTTTCTGTATTTAAAGAGAAGCTCTATGACTGGTTTATCTACCCAGGTCATGTGAGGGTAATGGCAAGAGGAGCAGATTTTTTTTCCTCAGATTTGCATTCATCTTTTGCGTCTTGGGTATAAGGCTTTGACGACTTGCTTGTCATAGTAACAAAAATGGATTGGGCATTGTCTGGCTGTTATATATTAAGGCCAGAAACACAGATTCATGTTTATCATTAAGAGTTTTATTTCAAAATCTTCCTCAACTTCAGTTTAATTAATATCTGCACTTCTCAACATCCTTCTTTCCTAATCTCCTATTTGGCACAGTTCACAAATGTATCTGATCAGAACTGCGGTAGTGAAGAAAAGAAATGAAATTCAGTTAAATAAATTGCACAGAAAATCAGCCATGCGTCACTGTCCAACATTGCTGGCCTTGGTCCTTGTGCCTTTCTCAAGCTTTGTTCAGAGATAAGAGCTGTGTGCATACACTTGTATTGGTCGCCAGTAGCAGCAGGCAGAAGGCTTTGGAGATAAGCAAGCTGGCAGAAGTAAAGGGAAACGATGCTATTTACATAATCGTGCCCTGCTTCCTGGAGAGGCGTCAAGAAACATAGGGATGGCCTCTATTTATCTCTGTTGAACTGGAATACTAAGCAACATTGAGAAAAGCGCCCAAGTTGAGGCTTTTCATTAGTGCCCATTCTCATTCCTTTTTTTATGCTCTTTATTATTTAATAGAAGGGGGACAGGTGCAAGCGATTTTTTTTTTCTTTTTTGCTTTCGGATATAAACGATTTGCCAAAATTTGAACAGAACATACGTTTTTTTTTTTAATTATTATATTAAGATTCTCATGATCTCATGTGAGATGTTGCTTAAAAAAGTTTATATCTGAACTCTCATCATTCGTTCATAAAGATGTAGCCTGTTATGTTTATTTGATCATTCACAATTTACCAATTATAGTTAACATTTGTTACAGGCCCTAATTTGATTATTTAGACTTGTAATACAAACTGCAGTATTTTATAATACTGAAGCATATTCTTTACTTACTGCTTTACAGGTAGTTAGGAAGCTATCACTGTGAGTGGCTAGTAGCCACATATGAGTCAGCTGGAGGGGCTGATTTGAATGGAAATGGTATTAATATTGGGCCAGATCTGATTTTTCAGCCTTGGAACATGGAAAATGCATGGGCATTCACCTGCAATTAACACACATTCAAGTGATCACACTCCTGACCAATCATCTTGCATGGACAGACTTCTAATATACATATCCTGCCTACCGCTTTATAACAGTCTTTCTTGTGCTTTTTGGTATAAACTAGGGATTGTGACTAGGCAGTTCTCAAGTAGTAGGAGATCTAACAGCACACTAGACAATGATAGAACTGCTGGGCAGTAGATGCTTTCACCTAATTGAACATTAGCTAACAGTTCCTCTCCAAATGTATGAGGTATTCAGTGGGGGCCAGATTTTTTTTTTTTTATAAAAACAATTACAAGCAACTATTGCCAAGTCACCAATAAATCAAAATGTTCTGTTATTTAATCTACTGTAGTTTCCTAACAAACAATAAGTGCCGATTAATAGTCAGTTACAGTACAAGAATGAAATACTATAGTTACATTGCATCTAGAGCCCTGCAAGTAATAATACAGAGTGGCTGTTTATACTAATTCAGAATGCACAAGATTATTATGTGGAGGGAAGAATAAAACTGCAAAGGGTTAATTACTTGGGGTCTCTTGACTGCTGCGAGGACTGATCTAATCACTGTACATCTGTTCACTATGAGGTCATTCTCCATGCTAATGATCTGCAAAATGAAGGGTAACCATTGCACAAATGATTGTAAACAGTTACCTTTTTACCTGTTCATCATGGAACAGTTATAAAGGGAGAACTGAACCAATTTAACTCCCACTATTGGTCATTCATCAAAACTCTCTAGTTTTATAGGATAGCACATAATTTTATAAACCAAGATGGCTACATCTAAAAGAATGCAAGCATTTGTCGACAGTAGGCGTAAGTTGCATGTTGCGCTGCTTGGTGAGTGTCACATGACCACATCTCACTTAAGTACTAAATTTTACAAGAAAATCTTATTTTGCTGGACAGTATTACACAATGGACCTGATTCACACTTAAGAATTCTTATGATTTTAGGTGCGTATGTTTAAGAACTTTTATACGCTTATACTTAAGTTCGCAAATTCCGTGCTTATACACTACCAACTTAAAATCTCTAGGTTCATAGTAACATACACAAAAATGGGCGTTCTGTGAATAACGAACTCGGCAGATACAAAGATTTGGGTGCAGAGATTTAAATAACCAAATGAAGGCGCGGTTATGCAGTTAAGTTCCTAAGTAGATGCCCTGCGCATTCAAATGCGAACCTACTGTTAAGGGATCCCTATGGCACTCGTAAGTCACATAAGAACCTGAAAACCGGGGGTGTGCCGAGGGAGTTTCCTTGCTATTAGTTGCGTATATTTAGGAACCGATCGCGTTCTTAAGTGTGAATCAGGTCCCATGTGATGTATAGGTGGAGAGGATGAAGAGAGAGTAGCAGTCAGTGATTTGTGGACATTTTTCCACCACCACTTCGGGCCTGTCTTGATGTCCTCAAACTCTGTAAATTTAAGGTTAACAAAAGTAAACCATGCTCACACTTCAGAGATCCTACACTGCACATTTTCAAGGCATGTTACTGCCTAGAAATACATACGCACATAAAGAATTGTTGCGGGACTTGTTAATAAATGGAGCATTAATTAAATTACATTAAAAAAAATTCCCCCCAATTAAGCAGATGGAAAATAATCTGCTTAGTTTTCAAATCATAACTAAAAGATTCCTTTAAAATTGTATTGTTTTATAGACAATAGATAATAGAGCAGTTCTGGTTGTTATTTATGGATATAGTACATGTAAAATACCACATGCAGACCACAAGCGGAATTCTGGTCAGCCGTTGATAAAAAAAAAAAAAGAACAATCAGATTCAAATATGTAATTACCTATCACGTGTGACGTTAAACCATGCCCTACAGTTCACACAAGCACAATTTTGATACAACAGATGCTTCTAATCATAGCCCAAGGCATTTTCCCCCCATCAAATCATTACACTAATTGGCAATTAGATATTTTCTTGTAGCATTTCAATACACATTAGATAAAAACAGAATCTTTTCTCTATTATTAAACATTAGCATAATTATATTTACATGAATACTAATTGATATGTAATGTAGGAAATCATTGACATTTTTTACTTTCTGCATTCTTCTTGATTACTATTGGATAACTCGATCTGTATTTATGAGATTCATTCATTTACTGACTAACAGGTTAATATTAGATAGGATCCCACTTGCTGTGTATCATAGCACCAGGCTTCAAGACTTTCCAAAAAGGTGTGTTTTCCAATCGCAAAGACTGGAGAAAGAAGTTTTGGTTTTTTTGCAATTTTGATTTCTGCATGGATCTGAATTGACAAGATCCAGGCATTTGAACTCCTACGGTATATATTTCCGAGGGATGAAAAACAAAAACCATACAGTATAGACGTGTCTAATGCATGCCACCCTACACAAACTTCCGATCCATTCCCTTAAGCTTAAGGTAGGTATCAGCTGACTGCATTCTGTGTGAGTGAGGGGTGTGGCCTTCCAACACTTATAAACAAAGCTGGATAAAGCGCTAGTCGCTACACTCAGAGCTCTGAACGCAGCATAATCGCTGGTCAATTGCAGAATTGTGAAAATATTTTAAAACCAAGAGTGGAAACAATCCAATAATGTAACGACTTTTATTAAACTAGGTCTGCACTGGAAAGATCGGCAGTTAATTGTACTTTAAATTTACTTTGGGTAAATAGTGCTGAGGGTAACAAGCAGTTCTTCAGTATCAGATTGCATATAGTACTACTAACACACTGACCACTAGAGATCAGATAATCTGATAGTTTTCACTCTGTAAAGGTTGGATAGTCTTCACTTTCTGGAGACAGAGCAGATGTACTGTAGGTGGCCTTCCAACACTCATAAACAAAGCTGGATACAGCGCTAGTCGCTACACTCAGAGCTCTGAACGCAGCATAATCGCTGGTCTGGATCTGGTCTCTTATGATTTACTTGCCATGGCTTTGCATTATAATGAAATAGTGGTGGGGAATGCTGTGTATAATGAAGAATGTAGGTTTTTGTAGTGTTGAACAGAATGAAAAAGCCCATTTAAGCATCTGTAGAAGCAAGAAACACACTATCCACAGAATGGTCCTCTGCACTGGGTATAGGTGTGCCCTGTTTCTCTTTGCTACAGTGTTAAGTATTATGTGTTGAGGGGATGGCTTAGTGCTTTACTATACTAAATGCAAAAAAGTGGAACCCCTGTTACCAATTCTGTAAAATATTATAGTTGCAGTTGCAATAAAATTGCAGAATTGTGAAAATATTTTAAAACCAAGAGTGGAAACAATCCAATAATGTAACTACTTTTATTAAACTAGGTCTGCACTGGAAAGATCGGCAGTTAATTGTACTTTAAATTTACTTTGGGTAAATAGTGCTGAGGGTAACAAGCAGTTCTTCAGTATCAGATTGCATATAGTACTACTAACACACTGACCACTAGAGATCAGATAATCTGATAGTTTTCACTCTGTAAAGGTTGGATAGTCTTCACTTTCTGGAGACAGAGCAGATGTACTGTAGGTCGTACTCCCCCCACGTTCCTTGCTAGCATTAACATACCCACAGAGAAGCATTTGGTCAGGTTAACCTATTTTTTACTTTTTTGCCAAAACAAAATGGTTTTAGCTGAAATTTCAACAAACCAGATTGTTAGACGGAAATTGGGCATAAGTACCCAAATATAACCCAGAGTGTTGTAGAAAATGAATGATGTAGTTGTATATAGATGTGCATGAAGAAAATTGTGTGACGTGAACGGTAGGAAGCAATGTCTTGAGTAGAGCTGTACACTGAGGGAGTTTGTGAATGCTCTTGATTTCTCATTGTGCTTCATTTATGAGACTAACGCTTTTTATATTTTAACTGATTAATGGGTCTGATCCAGAGATGCGCGCCCGTCTTTTTTGTTTTTTTGGTTGTTTTTTAGACAGAAGTGCAGCGGAATTTCACCCTGCGTGTGCTCAGAATAGGCTGAAAACGGGAGTGAGCACAGAAAGTTAGCCGCAGTGCTGCTCTTGCGTCTGTCTGCGCATCTGTGTGCTGTGCGCTCGTTGAATGGGGTGTCCCATGATATTAAAATTACATTTAAATAGACGCCGTAGCTGTCTAAGGTACCTGCGCTCCTATGAATATCTTACACCATGTCAGGGGATGTGTAAGTCATAGCAGCAGGTCATGGTCATGGTGATAATGTAACACCGAAAAGGTTTGATTAATTAACTGTTTAAAGTTTTGATGTTAAAATAGTATATATATTTTTATTTATGCCAGTATAGTAGCGGAATGCCACGCCGTGCTCAGGCATTACTGTAAATAATGTAGAAAGACTATAAAGGGCTGTTTTAAGACTGAAAATGGTTAAACTTAAAAAAAAAAAACCCTATTCAAACACAGTAAAGTGGCAGCGGCTGCGGCAGTATGATCCGCAGCCTCTGTGCATATGGCTCCGGCTGCACTTCCCCTTTTCACTACGTCCTATCCAGATTTGCATGTATTGCCAGAGACGCACAACACTGGATCCAACGTACAACCGTTGTGCATTCCGCTTGTGCAAGAACTCTGGATCAACTCCAATATAGTCTAGTTCATTTGAGTGCAAGGATAAGCATTCAGGGTCAGTGATGCTGTGTAGGTAAGAATGTCCGTAAGTGAAGTAGCCATTCATATTTATTAATAACTATTTAATTGTATTACAACTTTAATGTTAAAAGAGACTTCCTCTAGAGTCCAGTACTGAAAAAAAGACATGCCCTTATAGCGAGTAATTGATCTGCCCCATGTATGACTATCCCCAGCTTAACCGTTTAGAGAACAGCAGTTGTGCATCTACAGTGCTGTCCTGGGTGGAGAGGAGCTCTGCTTAACAGCTGTCATAGCTTGAGGGTGGGCTGGCGTCTGGAGCTGAGGGCAGGCAGGGAGGGAGGGAGGAGGGCTGCTGTACATTAATAATATATCATCATTCTTTCACTTCCAGCATGTCCATGCCTTTATTTCATCTGAGCAGTCATCTGCTTCTTCTGAATAGAAGACCCAGTGGCCAAGTTGACAAAAACTTTGTACTTATTAATTTATTATAGCGATATGCTATTACTTTAGTTTTATCATATCCCCTGGATAGTTTATTTGATAGAAACAAGTAAATGAATATTTGTTCATATCCATATATTTATAGTACAGTATAATGTAGGTGGGGCACCTCCACTAATCATACAGAAAGTGAGTGTGTTCATCTGCTCCTCTCTTGCCGTCAGCAGTGTGACTTCTGCTCCCCCCCAGTCCCAGTGGATTTCTTGTTCAGTGTCAGTTCCCCTTCGCTCTATTGTTACTCCTTCCAGGCCCCCTCCCTCTCACCCTCATTCATTTCTGACCTATTGTGTCCTTTTCCCTTCTAGATATCTTCTCCCCTTCTGTGCCTACATCTGTTCCCCCCTCCTCACCTTATCTCTTTGTCCACCCCAAACATTCCCTTCTCCAAACCTTTCAGACTGACTCTTTTTTCTCATCCATCAAAGGAGGCGCTGTCCCTCCTACAACAGGACACTTCTTCTTTTTAATTTTTTTTTTTTAAAGGGGAAAAAAAAATCCTGCGTTGTTAGTTTGTTATAACATTTGTACTATAGGTATGCAGAATCCAAGACACTCATTGGGCAGGGGCTAAGTCTCACTGCTCACTTGACCATTACAAGTATGGTCATGTTTTGTTTATTACATTATAATTTCCTCCTACCTTTAAAACTTGTTTATTTTAATTTTATTTTTTTATCTTTGTAAAAACCTGACCCAAAGCTGATATTGACATTTTGTGTTTTTCTACAGTAAGATCTGTAATATGAATCAAATTGTATTTTCTGTTTTTAAATAAAGATTTCCACTGAAGATCTACTCTACTTGTCTTGTGCTTCTTGCTATAAATAGTCCATAGTTGTGTGGTATACATACATTTGAAAATTGATCACATTGAAGTTATATACTGAATGATAAAATACATCATTTTGCTCATTGGGGAATGACCAAATGATCTTTCTAAAAGAGTTTAGTTTTGTCATGTCTGTATAGAAATGGCCATTACATGACAATGAAACATCTTTGCTGTGATAGGTGCCACCTTAGACTTGTGTGTTGGAGTTAGAAATAAGGCAGCAATAAGTAAATCATTTAAACAAATTTGTAACGTGAGCTATTAAAGAATAACAAAGAGCTCAATGATATAACTGTTTTGTATATTACATTAGTGTATTTACATTCTCTCCTACGGTATATGGCATCTTGAGATGCCATATCTTGGGCATATAGAAGGTAAGTTTTGTAGAGTACCAGTACCGTATGTGACTCCACTTATCTTTGACATCCGAGATATTAATTTAGTCCACTGTACAGCAAAGCTTTGAAAGGTAACTAAATTCAATTACTGCCCCATATGACTGCTTTATACTTCATAACATACAGTGCCTCTAAATGTATGATGACTATTTTAGTCTTTATTGTTTTATAAGCACCCTCAAAGGAATCTCACTAGTACAGAACATTGGTCATCCCTGTGGCTTTGCTGGTAATTATGTGGGATTATGGCATTGTGTTCTAGGATGTAAACTAATCCTTTTGTCTTGAAAGGAGTGATCTTTTTCCTGTACTATAATGCCTAATAATAAATAATAGACAGAAGTTCTCCAGTATATAACACTACATTGTTTTCTCCCTCCACCATTTTCCCCTGCGCACATGTAATATTTCATGTTCTACTGTCTGTGGGTGTGAGGGATTGTCTTTTTATGTTATTTTAATTAGTTTATTTTTACTGGACTTTTGAACAAAGATCAGACGATGTCTTGCAGGAGTGAGGGAAATTCCCCAGCTTAGGCTTTTACTACCATCTGTTTTATATGTAAAAAAAAATCTGGGAAAATGAATTGATGTTGTAAATAATAATTAATGTTTTTTATTTATTTTTTCTCAGAGGAAAAATCTTTTTCCTCCTTATAAAGAAAAATAATGATTTCTGTTGATTGATTAAATGGCAAATTTGTATTTCTGTATATTACCACCTGTAGTTCTGTAAATCAACTTATATATGGGTTGGTGTGCTGGTTTTGAGAATGGTGAATTGGGACTCCCATAATCTGTTTGTACTGCCTCCATCTTGTGTTGTAAATCAAACATCTATTACACTGTTAATATGTTGCCAATTGACCCTTACCAAATAAAGGAAACCTAATTTAAGTATACCTGTCACCCCCACACAGTGTAGGCTGCCATTTAGTGGGCATTACTAATAATTGACCATACCTGACATGACTAGTTCCTAGTGAATTAATCATCTGCATTCCCCACAAAATGGCTGCTTCTTCTTATAGGCTGGCCCCCAGTAACCAGCAATAACATGGTTTATCAATGTTTAGTTGTAGTTGATGTTGTGCACACTTCATCATGTTGTTTTTTTTTCTTTGTTCTTTCCTTCCTTTTAGATTAGAAAGTCTCTGTACGGTAATGAGAAAGGTAAGACTTGTACACATAGGAGGTTGCACTCAACACCCTTGCTTGTTTCACTGTGACTTTTCTCTTTCACTAATGGGCTTTTGTTACGCGGCTTGTAATTTGGGAGCATAAGACTAAAAGAAAAAAAATAATAATCCCATTCTATCCAATGAAAACAAATTCCCAGAGAAGCTTCTGTGAAACAAGTGGTATTGGGAATGAACACCTGACTGTGTAGTGGCACTGACAATAACTCTGTATTAGTAATTCCCCCTGCCCCTGCATGTCTGAGCTTCAACGGAAAGGCGCATTCTTTTTCCCTTTTCTCCTGCTTCTGTTTGCTTGGGGCGGAATCTGACACCAGCACCTGCCATACTGGAACATGTCTTTGTTGCTTTGCACTTTTGTTTGAATTGCTGCAGGGGCGCCAATGGGAGTTAAAATCCATTTACTTTTTCTCCTGCCTCTCTCTCTCTCTCTGTCATTCCCTCTGTAAGCTTAAGAACCATAGAAAAGGATCTGGATATACACAGATAAGAATCGGCACGTGCTGTGCAACTATAGTCCTTTGAGTTAGCTAAACTTAATAAGTACCTTTCTTTTTCTTTTTTTTTTTTCTTTTCTGGGGGAGGGCACGTTGGGCTTGTGAATGGAACAGCTGGGAGAGGAAAGGCAGACAAAAGAAGGGGAAACATTGAGAGCTATGAACCTAGAGATTGGAGGGAGCAGGCATCAGAGCAGGGAGCAGGCTGGCCACACGCCAGGTGTGACCTTTGCAGGCTTGTTGGCTCAGCTTGTTTGTCTAGGCAATTTACAATTCAGTAGTGGAAGTGAAAGATAGAGACAGCATACTTGTTGTATTTAATGAAGGACGCAGAGGAGGGCTGGCCAGAGCCTTTATGATCAGTACTGATGCTGTCCTCTCACCAGGGAAATTACAATCCATTTTACCTCTGAAAGTTAAAGCAGCAAAACTGCATATAACAAACCTCATCTCTGCATATCACATCAGTAAGGTGGTCCCCACCGAAACTGCCTGTCTTCACTTCTACACATCCAGTCATGTACAAAGGTTGTGATTATTATCATTTTATTAATAATAATATATATTTACAAAATGTTTTCTAAAAGAGCTAAAGCAACTAAGCATCATCAATTGACTATGTTCTCATGTTGACTTTCCACTTTTGGTGTGTTATGCAAAAATGCTTCAATGACTACGATGAGAGGAGGATTTTATAATGAGGTTTTCAGCAAGGGATTAGACGATGCAAAAGTTAATTTATATAGAGTAAATGTTTAAATCTGGACCCAGACAAGCAAAGGGTAATTACGAGCCCATGAATTGGAGATATATATACCTGTACAGCTGCACTTTGGGATTTTCTGTCTATCCTTTGGGGGTGGACATAGATAACTTCCTTACAAGTGCTTGTCTTCCCTCTGTGCCATAAAAGATGGGAATGATAATATCTTTTTGGATTTGTGCATCTTGTAAAGTATATGTAAATGTGTAAATGTTTGTAAATGCAAACAGTAAGAATAGAGCACTAGTTTGATGTGCAGGCTTCAGAGTACATACATTTCACTACTAAAATGTACTATGTGAGTGCTGTAAAGGTAATCAGTGCTGTTTTCACAAAATAATTAAATAGCTTTAACTGAATATCAATTATTCAAAATAAGTGCTTGTTTAAAGTAGCTGAATTTAGAAAAATAATATAAAGTTTGCAGTATGAACATGTGTTTTTTTGGGTTTTTTTTTAATCTTCTAATTCTGTCAAATTATATAT
>WWET01000048.1:337289-349900 GCA_011038615.1 Limnodynastes dumerilii
CATGCCTTTCTGCTACACCCTCTGACTGATGGGTAATATTTCCTTTCGTACCCTATTGCAATCTGGGGTTAATTTGTTTACAGCTTGGTATGGAAACAGACCTTCAAAGTTTCATTACAAGAAAAAGGCCAAGTAATTAGAGTTCGTGCCAGGCAGCTTGCAAGTGGAATTACAATATTTGTATGAAAGCTTTATCTGCTGCAGTTATTACTTGCTCGTTGTGCAGCTGCTGTCTCTCTATCAATCAAGATGCTTCAGATGAAGCTTCAAGGTTGATTGCATAGTTAAGGATTTGCCAGAAGAAAGTTTTGACTGATGGAATGTGCAAAGTTTTAGGGCTAATGGAATGTTGTGAGTGTTTGTAAGCAGCTAGGTGTGGCTTGCCTTTACACAGTTCTGCCTGTTTGGACGGCACAGTTCTCTATATGCACAGTAGCAGAATTGTTGAATAGCTTGCTTGAATGCTGCTTGAGCTTGCCCAATTGGCTGAATTTGTATTAATTTGACCATCTGCCATTCTGTTTAGCTGCAGGAACATATGATACAAAAGCTGCTCCCTCCCCCATCTCCATGCCCCAAGGGAACAAAAAGAAAAAAAAAAAAGATAAAGAATTTCCATTCTGAACCCCAGACTAACAAACATCTGCATATTTTCACAGAGCACTTTTCTTTAAAAACAGTTTATTGCAGAATTCTCTTTATATTAGTTTTAGCATTTTGTTTAATGTCCCACTTACAGGTTTTTATTGAGTTGTCCTAAGTTGCCATAACTTCGGCTAGTAATACCAGTTTCACATTGTCGCCTCGGAAATTTCACACTGATGGCTACCCGTGTTGGGCCTGGGAAAAACCCTACTTTTGTCCCGAGTCCAATTCCCGGGTCATTAGACCCAGGTAAAGGCAGTCAGACCCTTTCACACTGAGTCTCCACATGGGTTTACTCTGGCAATAACTTGGGTTTTTGGTGCAATGTGAAAGGGTATAATACATTGCTTCATTCCATAGTTATGTGGACATTCTCAGTTTGAAGTATATGCAGATCAGCATGAGAAGACTTCAAAATTATCTTTATCATTTCTAAAGTATGTTCCTTTGCGAAAATCCATTCTAATTATTTATTTCTACTTTATTCTCTGTCCTTGTATGATATTGTAATAACTCTGTCTGAAAGCTTTTTCAATTATTTACTTAGATTTTTCTGGGGTTTTTTCATTCACTAAAAATTAGACTGTATATGATTTTTATCTCATTCTACGGGCAACTTCACCTGGTTCAACTAAAGAACCAGCAAGAAATAATTCTAAAAGCTATCTTAAAATATCACATAAGGAGCCAAGAGCCAAAAAATGTGAACTAGGTGGGTGTAGTGAGTGCAGTTCATAACTAGTATACCACTGCACATATAGAAACATTTAGTCGGTTACCTTATTATTTTTCAAGGTCACAGAACTTTATCTCTAACATGGAATTTATATTATTTTCACTATGAAAAATTCGGAATGAACAGACACTCAAACTAATGAATTTACTTTATCTGTCATTTTGATCTGATTTCAAATAAGATTTTATTTATTTATTTTTTATTATCAAAGCTCTACTATTCCGACCACAGTCACAATTTGCCTTGAAAAATGTCCTTAAGACAAGCAAGTCATATGAAATGGGCCTTTAAAAATATTACTAAAGATAAGTTTAAATAATATTTAGATTTTTTTTCTGATGTTATTACAGTAGTTGTGCTGAGCTCTAAACAAATAATAAAAATGAGGTAGATTATTAGATCAAAACAGACAGTTACGTTGAGTAACATGAATATTTGACTGACCAATGACCGGTTGTAAGAGAATTCCAAAGACTTGCTCCTTACCCTAATGGTTTAATTGCATCCAGTTAAGTCTCCCTACAATAATCTATTCAGTAGTGAACAGAAGGAGCAGTGCTAGTTGCATTGTGACTCTTATCAATACTATGCTGATAGTAGCATATCATTCTTTCATCTTAACAATGGGAATGTGGGTGGTAGGTAATACCAGTGACCTCAGATGTCTCTGCTCTATTAGACATCTGTGAAAGTTATTAGCTGTATAGGTATTTTTATAGTATATGTTGAATTAAGCCACAGATCATCATCATCATCACAAATTCTGAAAGACAATAACTTAAAAAATAACCTTCACTGCAAAGTAAAATCCATTAGTCCATATATGTATTTGCTCATTCACAAATAATGTTAACTGTAGAAGGGTAATATGATCATCTTTTACAGTGGTCAGTGTCAATATAAAAAATTTTATGTGAATGTTAGTGAGTGTAATTTGTTAACTTTGTAGTTACAGGAGTAGTGATATGGAATACAACCATATGACCTTTGCTTTTGTAGTATAACATAAGAATTGTCATGCATGTGCATTTAAGATTTAATGGATGGGCTTTCTTTTTCTTTCTAAACCATGTTGGCTGAGTTGCCAAATGCAAAATTATGCAAGTTTTTACTGTTAGACTGTGGATGTATTGCTTTAATTTAATTAGTACATTAGTGCTATCTACAACCTGAACTGATACATAGCAAACATTTTCTATATACATATTTTAGTAAAATAAAATATACAGCACTGATGGGTGTTGGTGAGCTTATATGTTTTTGTGTTTGTTGGTAGTTTTTTGTTTTGTTTTATATGGAGCGCTATTATGGGGATGATTTGAACTTTATCATAAGACATATAAACTATATACATTAAAGAAAAAAAGAAATTAAAAAAAAAAGCTCTTTATGTTTCCTTGTTAGTGCTCAAATTATTTCCATAATAGACCTCTACATCTACAGAATTCTCTTCAAACTCCATACCACCACTTACAAGGCTTTCTCCTTCACCACTCCACCCTCTCTTCCCTTATCTTCATCCATACTCCGTCCTAGCTCTTTCACTGCATCTAAAGCCGCCTACTCACCTCCCACCTCGCATTCAAGACTTCTTTCGTGCTGCCCCTCTGCACCAAGCTCAGAGCCTTCAAGTGCTCCCTCAAATTCCATTTCCTCATCCTAGCGTCTCTCCCTCCCAACCCCCTATCCCCCTTTCTAACTCATTATTNCCAGCATCCTTTTTGTCTCCTCAACTTTATATTTGACAACCCTACTACCCATATTTTGCCCTCAATATTATATTTATTTTATTGTACCTTATATATAATTTGTATATTCTTTGTCTCACTGTATGGCCCTACGGATATTTTGTATAATAATAATAGTACATCTCTCTATAGCAGGCCGTTATATAATATAAAGCCTTATTATAGGGATAATGTGAGCACAATTTAACATAAGTAAAACATTTTATTATAGGGGAAAATTTGAGTACAACCAAGGAGGAATAAAGAGCTTTAGTGTGTGTGTGTGTGTGTGTGTGTGTGTGTGTTTAAATTATGCACATAACAGGGCTCTATAGACAAGGAGAAATATTGTTTGGCATATATAGCACATTTGCATGCGATTAAACTATATTGTAATACATGTGGGGGATAAACACCTCATAGTTATTAAAAATTGTGTGTTTAACCCTACCAGCAGTAGGTATTGCAGTTCTCCTTCACATATTACTGACTAGGTCTGAAATAGGGGCGTTTTCAGAAGTGAAAGGGCCCTTTTTTTTTCGTTTGCACATGGGCCCCCCATCCCTTACCTGAGACTGGACTGTCCCAATTCGCGGGCTGAAAGGGGGTGGCCCCATCGGACCATGAATCGGGACAGTCCCACCGCAGGGGAAGGGGGACTAATTTGGCATCTATTTCTTCCCTGCAGAAGATCTTAGAGGAAAGAAATAGATTCTGAATGGCTTCCCTTCCCCTGCCAACCCAGGGTGCAGGATGCATGCCACAGGGCCCCCTGTTCTGAGGGGCCCGTGCGCACAACACACCCTGCACCCATTATAGATACGTCTATGGTCTGAAAGCCTGGGTACGTGGATCTTTGAACACTTGAGGCCAGGTTTACTAAGCTGTGGGAAAGGAAAAGCGGAGATGTTGCTCATAGCAACCAATCACATTCTAGCTCTCACTTCCCTATTACATACTAGAAAGTGTCAGCCAGAATCTGATTGGCAACATCTCCGCTTTAACATTTCCGCAGCTTAGTAAATCTGGCACTTAGAATGGGTGGTAATCATAAGGCTCTTACATTGCACTTGCATTTATATATACGGGTGTGGGTCTCCGGTTAGAATGGCCCAATTGCGAAAGGGCCGTTTCCTCCCAGCCATTTGCGAACTGGCTGGGACTTTGATTGCATATGCCTCGAGGAGGTATTGTAATCGATCCACGGAGCACCAAGCTTTCGGTGCTCCAAAAAGTTATAAAAAATAGTCCCCCACTCCTTTCCCTAATTCTAACCCTAACCCTCCCTTCTCACTATCCTAACCCTAACCCTCCCTTCCTGGCAGCCTGACCCTAACCCACCATCTCCCGCAGCCTGACCCTTACCCCGCACAGAGAGTTTACTCACCTGTCCCTTGGTCCGGCGGAGGGATATGGTCCTTTCTGAAGGTAAATGAGTGAACGGCATACTCATCCATTCTAAAAAAGAATGTAGAAAATGGTATTTAAAAAGGGACATCCGAAAAGGAACTTCAGATTTTCTGGCCGGAGAATGCAACTTGGTTATATACTAATGCCTAAACATTTGATATATTACAAGCACTAATATGTTACTTGGTGTCTGCTGACTTATATAAAGCTTAATGCTTTTAAGGTTGTCATCCACTAATTACATGAATCACAAAATTTTCTTCCGTCCTGCAAATTCCTTGGCATTCATTTCATTATCATTCCCATTCATTGCATGGAAAGGATTTGGTTGGATGTTTTACATACTGTTGTTTTTGGCATAACTCATCATTTAAAGATGATGCATAAACAGAGTAAGTGATGAAATGAAATTCCCACTTACTCTACTGCCCAGAGAGACTGTGTGCGAACAGAAAGCAACAACAGTCCTCGATTGCAACAGACATTTCTGAATTCCTTGGTGCACATTTATAATTGTACTGGGAAAGGTTTCTTACACACAGGCTTTAATTTTATTCATTTTCTGGTATGTTTAATAGCTGCAACCTCATCTGGTCCCATTCAGACAAGCTATTTTGTTGTGACCTTCAGTCTTCTTCCTCTTCAGGGAATAATTGTGTTGTAAGTTAATGTTTAAAATATCAGCGTGGATGCTCACGTATGGCTGGGATTTGCCTGGCTTTACAAAATGTTATCCTCTTGCTGATTTTCTGGTATAATTTATGCTTTATTTGGGTTTCAGAGTTGTGATAAACAAAGCTGTCCTCTTTCTCATCCTTCATAAATATGCCAACACAAAACATAATGTTTGCTGTCATCTGCATTTCTTTGCTTTGCCCTGTGTTCACCAGGGCTGCATATATTATGATGAATTATTATTTTTTTCTCTGCTCGGTATTTGTAAAGAGCATTGCACTGCATGGCAGGTCTACGTCACAAGGTGCCCATGTGTACAGAGCATTGTCCTGGATAGCAGGTATACCACAGGGGATTACTCTGTCTAGGGAGCAATGTACTGGATAGCAGGTATACCACAGGGGATTACTATGTCTAGGGAGCATTGCACTGGATAGCAGGTATACCACAGGGGATTACTATGTCTAGGGAGCATTGCACTGGATAGCATGTATTCTGCAGGTGATTAATAGAGAGAATTGCAATGGATTGGAGGATGATTAGCATGTCTAGAGAACATTGCATTATGTAGCCAGTAGACTTCATGTGATTAGCATGTCTAGAGAGCATTGCACTGAATAGCAGTTTTGATTCTATTTATTGGTATGTGTGGAAAGCATTGTATTACCATTAATTACAATAACAAAAATAATAGTAATATAAAGTTTGATGTGAGTTAGCACCAAAATCCAATATAACGTCTTTCCACCCATTTGACTTGCATAAATCATTTTCATCATGCATACTAGGCCCATGCTCAATAAATGATAAAAGTCTTAGCCTGGGTGCACGCTGGGCCTTTTTCGAAAGATTATGTTTCCAAGCACACAATCAATAGACCGTTTCACCAGATATCTTACCAGTGTGTACTGTCCAAAGATGCTCAAAAATCTTTTGAAGGGTTGGCAATATGAAGCTGCGAATAGGGGAAGGGGGGGTGGTCATCACCTAGGAGTGAGGGGGGGTGGGGGCAGCAGTATGAGGAGAAGTAGAAAGGCTAGTGACCAAGGGTTTATGTGGTTATTTAAGGATGAACATACTATGTATGTGTAGTAGGTCATTTAAACAATCTACTTTCCACATTTTAAAGACCGAATGTAGTTGATTAAGTAGGGCAGCCTCGGGAGTGTAGTGGATGGGGGGGGGGGGTATGTAAAAGAGGTGGGGAAGGGGTGGAGAGCTGTTCTCCATGTGTATTTTCCTTCTTAAGAAGGAAAAAACGCACAGAGAATGGCCCCCTTCTACCTTATTCACTTCATGCAGTCTTTAAAGCCCAAACGTAGTCAATCTATATACCTAAGTGGTACGCAGATAGCACATGCGTAGTAGATCCTTTTTTTTAAAGGCTGCACATAAGAAGCTGCATTTTTTTTTAAGTGTGAATCTCATCCTAATTGTCTAGTAACAACTCTGCATGCCAACTGAAGTAAGATAGGAGGACAATTCTAATAAGTCGGGAGTGACAGCCAGCTGACAGGACTCAGTACATTTTTTACCTGTTGCATCTTGTACCTTGTAGTTACATTTTGCTAGCGTACCCTTTCCCTATTGAGAATTGCAGAAACAGACATTCAACAAGCAAATCCACACACAGGCGCGCTACCAGGCTTGTGCACACAAGCAAGATATTTTTCATTCCTTCAGTGGATGTTGTATATAAATGACCTATTATTAGAACATGTTCTCAATGAAAGCTAAGAAATGTAGTATGTTAAACAGATGACATAGTAGGAGACGACTACCATTTCAATCATAAACTACTCAGTATGTCTCGCGACTGTTAGCCCTGGAGAGATGTAAAGTGATGTTGTCTGCGGTGATAAGTTTATTATGTGAAGAGAACTTTTTAAAAGGACACGCTGTGCAATATTGTAATGTGTGTCTAGAGGGGCAGGACCCCTTTGGTAGGTTGTTAGTAAACCATCCACCAGGCACTATAATATGATGCAACTATAGTTGTAATATTGATGATGGCAAGAGGATTAGCTGACTAAGCCGAAGCTAAATGATGCAACAGCACCAAAGGACAAGGGACCATGTAACCAGCATGCGAGAATTACATTACAACAACAGTTTTTGCAAGAAGTGTAATATGTCATAGATTTTCTCACATTGTTATGGCTGGCTTTGTAACAGTGTCACTGCAGAAAGGTTTGTGATGGCAGCATACTGCGGGTTGCTTCGGAACCCTCATGAATGCACTCTCATGCAAAAAAAAAAAATCTGAAGTTTGCTTATCATGGATTCCTCTTAAAACTCAGATCTGTGAGAATATGGCCTTAAAAATATATGAATCATTCTCTGTTGTTCATATAGCATGAGACATGTGTTACGTTTAACAGCAGAGGTAGGCCCCCCGAGTCATTTACAGTTCTTTGAGAGTCTAAACCATTCAGTCTGAGTATATTTAATGAAGTTTTTAGAGGAGCTGTTGCCCATAGCAACCAATGAGAGTCCAGCTATGGACAGCCACTCCACTTTACATTATTAAGATTCATTAAATATACAGATAAATGTCTTATACTTATCACATTTTTTTGGTTTATCTGATTTTCAATAAGACCAAATTGAGTAGATCTCAAGATACTATAATTATACACACACAAAATAATTTGCCACGCTTTGCTTCTTATTTCGCATAGTTCAGGCACATATTTATACAAATGTGTTTTAAATGTTTTATTTGTGACTCTTGTTTAGCAAGTGAAGAAAAAAAAAAAGGGTTTTTTGTTTTTTTCTAGAGATGTATTTGTTTTAAAGTTTCATGGATCTTTTGTTGTATGTGTTTTTTCACTCCTGTGTAATTGATGCTTTATATATTTATGTGACCTTCCTCATATTTAATTTTGGTCATAGAAATTAGCTACAAATTTTCATGTGATTTGTCTTCTGTTCCATCAGTGCATATGAAGTAGAAATGTTTTTAAATGCAGCTAAATGCACATTTTGGGCAATTGTATGTTGTTGGGGGTTGTTTTTGTGTCACTGGGATTTTGTTGCACTAATATATGTGATTCTTTTTTGTTCTTCTATTCATGTTTGTACCAATTAGTTTTATGTAATTAGGGCCAGTTAATTACACTGAAGAGAAGTTGTTTTGTGATTTTGTTGTGTACATTTTAAGTGAAGACCTTATTTTTTTGCTACTTCCAGTCAGAAACTGCAAAGCACGGTTAATCTCCTCAGGCAATATCAACAGATGTCTTCACAGTGAGATAACCTGCTACTGTTCAAGCCGATGCCTTGCGCATGTCTTTCCGACAGAGCTTGTCTCCTGCTCACTTTGACTTTGCATTAGTAGTAAATGTGTCATTAGCATATTTGAGATAGCATTGTATGTTTTAATCATTGTTTTGGAGCAGAAAATTAATCTTACTTCGCACCAATCAAGTGATATAAGGTAATGAAACCATAAGAATCATCTTGATCAATAACTTTAGAAGCAATGCACAGATGAGATGTAATTAGTCAATCTGTGAGTTGAGTTTGCTTTGTAATCTTTTATTGGTGCAGTATTTAGCCATCATTAAAGTTTACCTGACACCTACTCACATTATATGGTAAGATGAATCTGCAGCACAGCCATTCGCTGGTTACCAGTGTGTTATTGGTGTCACTGGATCTTATCTGCTGATCTGATTTTTTAAGCAGTTTTTGGTTGAGTCTGCACAGTTGCCATCCCATTGTGTTCAGGTGACGGATTTATTTTAAGTGCACAATAGCAGCTGTATTTAGGGCTCTAGATTCCTGTCAGAATTGGTATTTATATGCCACTACTAGAATTTTGAATGTAAATGCTAGTAGGGTGATTTGAAGACCTGTATGGTAATAAATTGTTTATCTTAAGCCATTGTGCCATTTCTAGTTGTAGAAGCAGGTATAATTTCTGATCTTAGAGTTTGCTTGCACTAAGATCGAAGACCAGTGAAAGGGTTACAGAAGGTTCAATTGACATCTCTGTGAGATTTATACAGCAAAGATTATTTCCACTCAGGCTGATGTGAAGGAGAGGATTTAAGCACTTTGCCTGTCAGCTCCTTTAGAATTACATAGGTGATGGCAGTAAATATGAGTCAGTGTAAATTTAAGAATCACATTTAACTTGCCAATCACCATTAAGACTGTTTTAGAAACTGTCAGTCTTCTCTTTATTGTGTCCTTACCACCCAGTTCTTACCTGTATGTAAAAGAAAATGTGAAAAAATAAAATGGACCAGAAATATTTTTGCATTTTTTTTAGTTTAGTTGGGTTTTTATGTTCTTATTTTGTTTAATAACTAATGGGAATTTGTTCTTGTGGGTAATACATGAAGATGTTAATCCTGGGTTTGGCTGCCTTGGTCTATGTGTTAGGCAGTTGCCCCACAGGCCTCCCCCCTTCTAGTTGGGAAGTGTGAAGTCTGTTCTCAATGTTTTATACTGTAGTATGGATTCTATTAGATGTTGTATATAACAGTATATCTGTATATTACAAATTGTGTTCTTTCTAATGAGGGTGTGCTTTGAGAAATGCGGGTCCTTCAATTTTCCCTTTTGGTGCATTAATTGTATTGTTGGAAAGAGAGAAAATGAAAAGCTTGAAATGAATGCCCATCTTTACTGCTGACATATCAAATGTTTTCTTTTTAAAGATTTCGTGAATTATTTGTGTTTTTCCAAATCTCAGTTGAATTTAATTAAAAGTATTTAAAAACATTGTGGCATTCTCTTCTTATGCATTTGCGTTTTTACTGCTACTTTCCATATGAGAATAATACCATTTATTATACAGTATTTACTCCAATGGCAAGGATATGCAGCATGCTTACTGTAAGTGGAAATCTGATTCCTAATATCTGTGAGATTAAGGACAAGTTGGTCTTGCTAAACGAGGACAATTCCTGATGTATTGTGATAACTGTTGTTAATAAAACCCCAAAAGGAGTTCAGTTTGAACAGTATGTTCCTCCAATAATAACTCATGAATATATTATCCCAATTACAGTTAGACTTAAGGGGGAACGGGGTTCTAGGTGAGGCTAACCTGACATCACTGTACCCCAATTACCCATGATAGTTTTACAACTGCCTGCAGTTATATTCAAGACCTTTTCGATACTAAGGTCAGTCCTTTACCATCAAGCACCACAATGTCCATTAAGTCCATCAGCCAGGTCAAGATACAATAGATAATTTTGTCCCACGGCCTACTTATGTAACCCTCTATGAATTGCATCTTTATTATCAATGTTTGGGGGAATTTTTAGTTAATGCCTCAAACTGGTGACCTATATATAGAAAATAAGGTGATTTTACTGCTTTTCAGTATAAGGGAAGAGACATGTTTTTAGAAATAATGTTATTCTAGACAATAACTGTAATGTTGCAACACACTCGTGGTGGAATTGCCTCAAAATTAAACTCTTACAGCGGTAGATAACATACATTCATTTGCAGACTAGCCAGATCTGATATGACATATCATAGCCCATAGCACTGTTCTTACAAGCTCTTAGCAACAAATCCCTATGATGTAAACAGCTGTTGTGACATTAAGAGGTATGAATAAGGATATGGACATCCGAGAGAGAGAATTTATAAATACAAATAGCCAGCACCGTTATTGTAGTAAAAAGATATCACATATAATGAATGAAAAGGTAATAGTGCATCAGAGGAGTAGTATGCATAATTCATGTGTAAAAGTGACAGTGCAGAAAAAACATGAACAATCGCAAGGTGCATAATTAAGACGATTGGGTTGCTGAGCACATAATGTAACAATAGAGACCTCATAATAAAAGCAATAAGAAAAAGTAAAAGAGAAGCAGCAAAAAACCCAGTGAACATTCAAGTCACAGTAGACCCATGCTCACCCCCTACCGACAGCCGTTTCGGAAAGCTCGGTCCTCGGGGTGAAGGGAGGCATAGAAAAATAGCACCAGTCAAAAAAAAATATATACTGACCATACTCACAGGCACTACTTAAATAAGCCTAATTACCCATATATATCTATATATCTATACATATAGATATATATGTGTGTGTGTGTGTGTGTGTGTGTGTGTGTGTTTGCATTTCTTTTGCTTGGTTAATATAAATGGTAACTTTGCGCTAGTGCCGTGCTTACCAACCTAACTAGCCAGGGTTATTGCTGTATATGCTGTTTTTTTTTATTTGTATTTTTTTTCCTTCTTTTATCTGATCTCCAATGACCAATGTTTTCTCTCTTGTATGCTACTATGCAGCCACTGCAGCTCATTTCCAAGGCTGTGTTTTTCCCCCAGTGACCACTCCTGAACATGATGAGCATACTACGTCATGTTCACATGGGACATATAATCTGCTTGTTCTTTTAACTGGAAACACTCCATCAAATATCTCTAATCACAATTATTTCTTGACAAATTACAAATTAAAATATCAGTGTTTAAATTGAGGGCAGGATGCTAAGCTTTCCGCACTTTGTGTTTCAGAATGTATTCATCATTAGCTATGCTTAACCTCCTCGCTACACAGTATCAAACATTCAAATTTTATAATAGTCAAAAATAAAAACAAATTCCCTCTATACACAAGACACAGTGATTAATGGATAATATATACTCATTTATATACTAGTATAATCTCTCATTTTGATGACTGGGTTCTACCACAATGATAGCATCCATTATGCCCATGTTGAAATGCTTGATTATGATTGTGATTCTAAAAAGTCTTCTGTATGTAGTTAAACAAAAAGGAATAAAAAGGTTTCTGGTGCTCTGTACCATACTGCTGAAATACCGTGGATTTATGGAGCAGATTATTTGGTTTAGATGTACGAGGTATGAGGGACTTACTGGGGGCAATTTGTTGAGCAAACAGAGCCTTTCCAACTAAGGGAAGGCTGAACAACTGTGAATGCAGAGACTATGGGGCTGATCCAGAGTTTGAAAGGTACAAGTGTAGACCTGAGCAAAACCATGCTGAATTGCAAGAATGAAAGTTAAGAGGTGAAGTTTCCTAGCTCAACTCTAATATACAGATTAAACATAAAGCTGTGCAGTATTTATGTTCTATGGACTGCAAAGTAGTTTATCTGCATGCAAAAGCATTAAAATTCATTTGACCCCATCACATAGCAACATGGTTTTGCTCAGGTCTACGTTTGCACCTGTTTTGACCTTACTCTTAAACTCTGGATCAGCCTCATGTGCATTTGTTTGTGTGTATATTTATTTTATTTACATGGGGCATAATGCTGAGTTAGGTGCAAAGTAAAAAAAAACAACTATTATAATAATAATTTCTCCTATATGCACAGCCCTCTTTGAGTTGTGAGTAATTTAAACACACTTTGTAATTAATAAAAGCTGCAAACAGAACAAATGCAAGTGTGTCTCTATATCCATTCCAT